>JAJPUD010008789.1:31417-83507 GCA_023553655.1 Myrmecobius fasciatus
CCTCCCTTCCTTCTTTCCTCCCTCCCTTCCTTCTTTCCTCCCTCCCTCCCTCCCTCCTTTTCTTCCTCCTTTCCTCCCTCCCTTCTTTCCTTCCTCTTTTCTTTTCTTTCTCTTTCCCTCTCTGTCTCTGTGTCTTCCCCCCCCCCAAAGAACAAAGGGAAAAGACTGTCCAAATCAAATATCTTTGCCCAACCAGGCCCTGCAAAATAGCAGAAAACACTTGATGCTAAGACTCATTGAACTTATTACATAGAGTGAATTCATAGTAGTTCACAAATTGTTTAGCAGCAAAGAAAATTTAAATGTAAGATTTATTCTGTATGTGTGTGATGTGGTTCTTTCTAACTTCCTTATAGTATATATATATATATGTGTGTGTATATATATATAGTATACTTAGTATACATATACAAAACTTATATTTGGTGCAAATGGAAAGAAGAGTTGCGTCCTAGGATCTGAATATGCTGAACAAATATGACTAATAGTTGGCCAAGATTTTTTTGGTCTTATTTCTCTTTTCACCACTTAAAACTTAAAATTATTATTGAGTATAATACATTGCATTGAAATGTAAGTCAAATATATCTTAGGATTTTTTTACTTATATCAGCAACTAAAAAAAAAAGCAAAACATTTTCATTTTAGCATGTCCAATTCTATCAAAAGGTGTTGTTGAATAAGATTTCTAGGGCACTAAGCAATAGACTCTTGGCTGTTTTACTTTATAAAAAGTTATTGGTTGTTTACTTCATAGAAGATTACACATCACTAAAAAACCAAATCTTTTTTTTTAACATTCTCATTGGGAAAATTATGTTACATATAAGCAGAAAATTCAGGGAGAAAAAAAGCTAATTGAATGAAGAGAGAATTAGGTAAAATAATCAAGTATGATGTAGTTTCACATTTTTACTAGTATAACCTGAAATGGAGGTGTCTTCAAGTCCCTGGTGATGCTAGAGTGTTTAGATGTTGGGCACAGATGGAGACACCTATTGAAATGTGTCTGAAAAAGATTAATAGGGCTTGTCAGTGTTGGGAAAGCACTGCTTTGCTGTAAATTTCTACCAGCACAAGATGAATTACCGATGAATGCTCAGTTATCAACCCCATCACTATCATTCGACACTAAATCAAATTGAGAAGTTATCTGCAATCAGAAAATTTCTTTTTAAAATAGACATACACCTTTAGGCCTCAACTCTTTAATAAACCTTCTCAAAAAAAAATTCATGCCTCCCCCCCCTTATTTAACATTTCAGCAAAATATGTTTGTGATTTTTTTTTAAGTTGTCACACAAGAGGCATTATGTCAGTAGCAAAATTTTGGATTATTTTACCTGAAATAAAAACTTTATTTGTGATCATTATTTATGTTTTGTAAAACACAAGTTTTCTTGCCTTATTATATATATATACAAGTATTTCTCCCCCTTGTATTTCTAGATGGAGGTTGGATAGGGTGTTGGTTGGAGGGAAAATTCATCCTTTTGTTGCCCAGTCATGGAATTATACAAAAAAAATGGTGTTAAATACATGCACAGTAAAAATAGAAATTTAGTAATACCATTATTTGACAGGATTAAGAGGATAATTGTGATTTTTGAAAATTTGTGCTTTTATTTTTATGTAATTTTAATATATTTGTTCATGTACTTAATTTGTATTTGTGACTTCTTTTTAGGGAATGAAACAGGGAAATTATCTCTTTTGAATTAACTACTCCAAACATCTAGTATCTTCTCAATCAGGAAAATTTTTTAGCTGTTTGAAAAAGTCACTTGATAAATACACATATGTATATATACTTATATATATGTATATACCGGATATACATATATGTGTATGCATATACATATATATGTATACAACCCCCATACACACATATATACAATACATACTCACATTGATACATATCTCTTTTGTTAATCCAACTTTGTATATCTATGAATTGAATAAAAAGGCCACTAGTCATTTTCAACCTACTTATTTTCATGATTTAAGCAATCCTTACAATATAAAGCTGTATAGTAGAGAAGAGAAAACATAGAATTGAAAGTGAGAACACCTGGGTTCTCATCCCAGCTTTATTACTAAATATAGCTCTGTGATCTTGGACACCTTTCTCTGCTTTGGTTTTCCCATTCCTAAAATGAGGTTTTGGATGAGATCATTTCTAAGATTTCTTTCAGCTTACTGATTCTAGGATGTATTTAATCATCTAAGATGTTGATTTTCATTAATATAATTTTAGGATGGAAGGAGAAGGGCATTGATTGATCAGAATTGTTTTACAAATGAAGGAGAGTAATAACCTACCTTAGGCCATACAGTTGATTGGTGCTTTAGACATAACTAGAATCCAAGTCCCTTGAATCCCAGTCCCATTATCTTTGTCACAGACTCCTTAGTTATAAAACCCTTATTCTAAATAACATTTTTGATGTGCCAAAGATAAGGCTTTTTTATTTTATTATGTAATAATTTTGGTTGGGTTATTAGTCCTCATAATTTGAAACTTTACTATAAGTTCCCATTAAGAATTTAATAAAATTCAATAAAGTAAAAAAACTAAAGAAACAATGATACAGCAGCATAGAATATGGTATCAGTAAGCAGAATCTTTAAACTTTAGTTGGTTACTATGATATTCCAATATGTATTTATTACAACCCTATTCTGATGCTTACATAACCAAAATTAGTAGATTTATATTCTCTAATGGTTGCACAATAGGAAAAACCTGTGTGGATTTTTTTTTTTATCTTTCTTTTCCTGTCCCAAATAACTCTTCCATATACATTCTCTGTTTTTCTGGGAACCCTGTCTGGGTTTAATCAGAGGTTGCAAGACAAAATGTGCATTATTAAGAAATATAAATATTTTCAGAAGCAATCAAAGGGATGAAAGATTGATTCGGCATGTAGATTGGACCTAATTCGAAGCAGCTTTGTTCTAATGAGGACTACTGGGATACAAAGACAGAAGCTGCTTGTGACCACCAGTTGGAAATTCTTACTCATTACAATAACCTGTCAGAATTTCTTTTCTTAGGTGTGTCAGAATGCAGCTCCTGGTGAGAATTTTAGCAAGTTCTCTAGCCTATTCTCTAGTAGCTGGGCTAATCTCGCCTATTTCTTTATTCCTTGGAATTTTGAACAACTGTCTTTGACAAATTATTATTAATTCTACCTCTTATTCAGAGTTTAAGCCAATGAATACCTGTCTACTTTAGCTCCAGAATTGGCTTAGTATTCACTTTCCAAAGAACATTTTGACTTGAAGGCATCTGTATTACAATTTATTTCTTGGCCTAATGAAAGGTATTGCATTATCTACTTGGTCAATCTACATTGGCTTTCTTAACAGAAACATAGAAAGCTTAATAAGTATCATTAGGATATCTGTTTTAAAAACAAAGGGTTTTCTCATTTAGGATGTACTTTGAAATTTCCTGGCAAGGCTGTTTAGCCATTACATGGAGACAGGTATCATCGACATAGGATCCATGTGATGCAGGGAAGCTTTGATAAAATACTGGATATATGGTTAGAATTTTGATATAGATAAAATCAAACCCTGATCTTGGTGTTTTTCTTTTTTTAATCCCACTTTTTGTCCACACAGGCATGTAAGAGAGATGGCTTGATTTTTCTGAAATGGTTCACCCATCCACAGCTGGAATTCCAAAGAGAAATGAAAGTGCCTTTAAAATCAACACTACACGGGAGCCTGAGAGAACAAGTTTTCCTTTGTTGTAGGGTATAGTATTATTTGCTGTAGGTTTTTGATATACATTCTAAATTAGGCCTGCAAAGGCATGCTTCATCTTTAATTCATCACTCTCAGCTGAAAGAGATTAGCAATGTCTAGCACGCACCCCTCGTATGGTGCTGACCTCATCAAGTATGGCCTGAAATTAATTAGCCTCATTCATTCCAAATGGAAAAGGATAATGGAGCAGCATTTTAGAGATGACCATCACAAATTGTATGCAGCATATTTAAACGGCCTCTATTTTCAAACCATGCAGATTAAAATTCTTTCTAGGGCTTGCAACATGTCAGACTTATAAAGGCACCTAGAGCAGAAACTAGTCAGTGTTTATTCCTCTACTAAAGAGTTAAAAGTTACATGTAAGTGTGCATGTGCATTTAAGTGTCTGAAAACAGGTTTCCTTAATGAAAGAACACCTGGAAAGTGCTATGCCACACTTGATCACCAAAAGATTGAAGTTTAATAATGAACTAAATGATCTAATGAAAGGTTGTTTATGGGGGTATCATTTGGTCCTCAACAAAGCCAGAAATTACCAGAACAAACTTTGCTGCTATTTTTAAGTCACATATCATTTATAATTGAATTTAAAAAAGAGGAAAAACACTTTTTTTCCATAATAAAAAAGGGAAAACTTACCTTTTCTATTTTGTGGCTATAAATTGTGTGTGTTATTTTTAAGACTCCAGCTTGGTTATGCCCTTTAACTATCTATGTCCTTTCCCAGCCATTACAGTAGAACCATATTTTTTAAATCCTGCTGATGATTTTGTTATATTACTCAACCATTTATATCTAACATCTTTGTAAGTTAAACTATATTTTCTTCTCTGGGGATAGACCAAGAAGGGCCAGGAGTCCTAAATATCAAATCTGCTTTCTTTTTTGGCCAAAAAAAATTTTTGACTAGGTTTTTCAGTGTTGTAAAATTCTGTTTTTACTAGTGGTTTTGTGACTACAAGTTGGAAGGAAAAAACATCACTTTTCCAGATTTTGATTATTCACTTAATAAGCTGGAAGACAGTCCCTTTTAGAAATCATTTTCCTTTAGCATAAATATGAATTAAATCTAGTGTCCATATGCAAAAAAGAAAATCATCTGCCATCCCAGAAAGCTTAGTTTAATTGTACTAAAAGCATAGACACTATAAATGCTACATTAATCTCATAGCTATATGAGTAAAGAATTGATGAATTTAAATCAATAATAAATATTTGCTTGTCCTACCTATCTATATTTTAGGTACCAGCATTATTTTTAGATTTTGTATATGACTCCATATCAAAACATATTCAGATCTGCAGAAACATGGGCTTTTACAACTTCTATAAACTCACTTCAGTTTTATCTTTCTTTGCGATTAGTTTCTTTAATATTTATGCTATCATTTGCATATATAGTAACATTAGTCATGAACTGTGAAGCTATCAATTTGGGGGCCTAGAGACCCATTTTTAGATCTTTCAGAGCTCATATAAAATAATTTGAGGAGGTTCAGTAACTCCAAAATTTGGACCCTGGATTTCCATCTATGGAAGTAGATACAGAGATAAATTGAGAATATACATAGCACTATGTTTATACTAGATCAATGGAGAAAAAGAAACTATAGAGTTGATCTACAAAGATGGCAGAATTATCTTGCAAATTATCATTTGGTAAACCCAACATTCAACATTTATATAATAAAGTCATAAATGTTTGGAAAAACTTTAGTGAGACTGCTTTTGCTTGTGCCATTTCAGAGGTCAGAGGACACTGATAATCTTTTCTGATATTAATTCAGTAATGCAAATCCATACAAATATCAAATATTACTATTATTATGAATCAAAGGAATGTAGCAGATTGACTTTGCTACCAAATTGGGATACCAAATTTTATTTTTTAAATTGCTTTTTCATGAGATGAAAATTACAGCATAACTATAAATTAAAGGATTAGAGCTATATGAAATTTGAGCTCATTCAAACCATAAACTCAAAGCAAGACTTAGATGAATTTACCAAATTTCATTTGGTGTCCACCTGAGACTATAAATTCTCTCTTGGCACTTGAATGGAGGAAGAACATTCACCTAAAATTCAAACCAGATTTCTTTAAACTTAACCCAGATTCCCTAACTTTAGGATGAACCACTGATTGAATTTTGAATTCATAATAAAACTTTCATTCATCATTAGCCAATAGTGAATGAATAATGGTTTGGTGGCAGATGTAGAGAAAGCAATCCCTAAAATTGCTGTTCTGTCTCCTCTTATTTCATATTTTCAGTAATAATCTGGAAAAGGAAATGTATAGTAAATTAACTAATTTAACTGGGAACCTAAATGGAGAGATACAGTATACATTAGAAAAAGGAAATACTGTAAGTAAACTTTGATGGTGAAGTGTACAAATTAAAGATAGTGTCATATGACATAAAGGCAAATTGCAACATGTAGAGTGAGGTAGGGAGAACACATTGCTATACAGACATTGAAGCTGCTGAAATACCCTTGGGAAATAGTCACTTTGTTAGGAATCTCAGGATGATATCAGATAATCCCTTGAAATCCAATATGACAACAACAAAAAAATCAGTAACTTAGTTCTTGTCTTCAAGGAGTTTCATTGAAGGATGGGGTAGGATGGATAAAACAAGTGCATAAATCACTATAGTATAATATGTGCTATAATTAAGGTCATGAGAGGGAAATAAAGTTCTATGGAGGGTAAGAGGAAGAAAATATTTTATACAGTTCATGAATAAGGAAAGGTTTTATGGGAAATAATAATCATATGTAAAAATATAATAATGATAGAAATTAGTATTTATACTTTTAATAGCCATTTTATAGATGAGTACTCTGAAGTAAATAGAGGTTGAATGAGTTGCTCAGGATCACACAATTAGAAAGTGTGTGAAACCAAATTTGAGCTCAGGTTTTCCTCACACTATAACCAAACTTTTATTTACTTTACCACTGATTCTAATAGTAAAAAATTATCATCTGTGTCTTCATAGTTTCAGAAGCTGGAGCTAGAATATTCTTCAGAACAGAATCATGGTTTCATGGTTAGAGCAGGGGCTTTTTGAGTCAGGATTATCTGTTTTTATATTTTGCCTTTGATATATTAGCTATGTATCATTTAATTTCTCTGTGCCTCAATTTTTTCAACTGTTAAATGATGATATTAATATCTTTCATATTTTATTTCATGGGGCTTGTGTAAGGATAAAATAAGCTAATTTATATAGTTATCTGAAAAATCTAAAATCGTTATATACACACATTACATACATACATATATGCATGTATATTTTCCAGTGCTACTATGTTAGCTGAGTTTTAAAAGGAAGGATTTTAATTCAGTCTTTCCAGGTAACAGAGAGAATATGAGCAAAGACAGATGTGAGACAGTGTGGGGCACATTCAATTGAGGTATTACCTATTTCTCTTGAAAAGAGTATACATGTAGAGGAAGAGTGATGATAGGTTAAAACTATAGGCTGGAATCATATTGTGGAGGCCTTGAATATCAAAATATTTCATTTGGTTAGCAATACAAAGTTTTAAAAAGATATTGAGTCAGGGGAACGAAGGGAATACAATGCTTATTATTTGCAGGCACTCTGCTGAGCACTCTACAAATATTTCTATTCTTAAAATAAATCTGCAGGTAGATGCTGTTATAAACCCCATTTTACAGTTTGGAAAACTAAAACAAACAGAGGTTGAATGAATTGCCTAGGGTTACACAGGTAGTCATTGTCTGAAGCTGGATTTGAACAGACTTCTAAACTCTAGACCTAGTGCTCTATCTACTGTGGCACGTAGATACCATAGTGACTTGATCAGAGTTGTAAAATGGAGATGTGTCAAATGGTTTGAAGGGGGAAAAGATTTCAAATGCAAGGTAATGGGAAGAAAATTTTAGAACTCTGTTAGGCTCTGATATAATCTTCTAAAGCTCATAATGAATTTGTTTTGTTGTGATGCTAAAACCAAAGAACTTAACAGAACAAACATTGATTATCTTACTTTCATTTACATCTTCCGCTGGTTTGGTCATTCTGGAGGCAGAAATTAGTTTATCTTTCAATCCTAAATATCATCTAATACCATCAATTTTCCTTAATGTTTAATAAATATTTGTTGAATTGAACTAACGGAGAGAGTTTCTTGAAGGGAAAAGATGGGCAATTTTTTTTTGTATGTCCATGATGAGATTTCATTTAAAAGTCTATATTTAAAAATGGGATATCAGTGTCAGAAATATGTAGGCCAACTGAATGGAATTCAAAGAAGAACTACAAATATGACAGAAAGGATTTTAGAGTTTGACTTATGAGTGAAGATTAAAAGAATGCAGAGCTTGACTAAGCAATAATTAATAGCGAACTTGATAACATTCTACAAATATTTAAAGGAGGGAGGAAGGAGTAAAAAAAATAACAAGAGTATAATCAGAGGTAATTGGAAGGAATATAAGGGAAAATAAGTGAACTCTTAGATTGGGAATTCATTTTTTTAAGTCCCATAATGCAAGCCCCATTTTATTTTTTCTTTCTTTGAAATTCCATTTTCTCTGGCTATTAAATCTCCAACTAGGAAAGTCACACACACACAAAATAAACTGTCCAACATTAATTCAGAATGAGAGAAGATAGATAAATTTATAAAGCCTACAACATTTTCTACAATGAAACTTTCTTATAACTTTATTGAAAGACTAATAGTGTGGTATACCTGCATCTGTATATCTGTAAAACACAGAAACACGCATACAGACTCATTCACAACCTAAACTGGATTTATTTTTTATACAAAATAGAATAAAGTGAATTTATCTGATTGTAATTTACTGTTACCCAAATATCATACTGAAATTAGACATAGCAATACTCACTAGGATCTGGCAGTCATTCTCTGATAGTTGCTTCGTTTGCTCAGTTCTTATAGCAACTGTGCATGTAAATTAAATATACAGCAGTCAGAAATAATGTCAACAGAAATGATAGATTGATGAACAATCTAAAAATTCATGGGACTTTTAAAGAATATTCCAGATCCCATAGATTTACAGGCCCCCAAATGAAATCGCCTGGTTGTTTACTGCAGCATTAGTGCTGATGAAAAGATTAAATTATATACTCCACAAGTTAGACCCTGTCAAAAAAAAGTTCCATGTTCTTTAAAAGAGAATTGTAGAGCATACAATCTGAAAGTGACAAACAACATTTGGGAGCAATTATCCACATGAAGTGTGTTTGTAGGAGAGGCAAAGGGTGAGAGTGAGAGGAGAAGCAATATTATGTTAATGCTTTATAGACAAGAGGAACTTAAGATGAGTACATTTTAAAAGTTTTGGCCCTAGATTTCATACTCCTTCACATTAATATAATAAATACATATTTATTATATTAAATTGTCAATTATTATATTATTAACATTGTGTTATTATATAAAAATATATTTATACATTTTCCTAAAAGGAAAAACACTGCCATAATTTGTACTAAACATCCAAAATCTGGAAAAAAAACCTATTTGTTGTCACAAATCAACAAAGGCACACATAACACCACAGATACAGAGAAAATATGATTTTTGTGACTTGGAAAAAATGATCTTTTGTGGATAGTCAATACACTATGTATGATATACCAAGATTTGGGTTTTCAGCTGTGGAGTGCAAGGAATCTTATCTCTACAAAAGAATTTAGAAAATGAAAGGAGTCACTTCTATCTTCTTGTTTAATTAACAAAAATACTCCCATTTAACTCCATTTTATCATGGTTTATGGATTAACCAGTAACTAAAGGTTGACAATTAAACTCTTACCATGAGTGCTGCTGCTGAGAATCATTAAGGGTTGATTTTGATGAATATTACTATTGTGGACAAGAACTAACTTGTGGGATCTTTGGTTGCAACTCAAAAGCTAATGCCAGGTTACAAATCCAAGATTTGTTGGCCATTGTTGTGGTTTATGCTAAGAATTTCAAAAGCTTTTGAAACTATTAAATTTTTAACGTATTTCTGGTGCTAATAGTCTGATTTTGGGGGAAATGTCATATGGCACTGATAGTATACATTAGGGCAGGCTACACTAGAAGACTTCTAAGTCTCTTCCAACTCTAAGATTCTGGGAGTCTAAGAGTCATTTACTCCATAGATCAAATAAATAATTCTTGACCACCTGTTAGTAATGAATGTGATCTTCCTCCTCAAATTCATGCAGCACCATGTTGTAACTCTTTACTGTGGTATTTTTATCTATATCTATAGCTACCTGTATTTAGTGTTTTCTCTTTGCACTAGATTATGCTCTAAAGCTCTCTAAAGATCTTATCTTGTTATAACAAGGTTATGTCTGACTTGCATCAATTTTTAAAAAAGAGGCTGCCTCTTGATACTTAATGAAAAAATTAAAATATATTTTAAAGAAAAAGAGACATCGCCTTTATCCATCTATATTCATTATTCATATACATTCAAATGATGATGATGATATTAGTTGTTATTCAGGTGTTACTTTAAAGGTTTGTGAAGTAATTTATATCCATTATCAAATTTGAGCCTTTTAACAGTTAATACTTTAAAACAAGTATTATTATCTCTCTTTTACAGATGATAAGTCTGAAGTTAAGTGATTTGTTCAAAGTCACACAGCTAAGAATTATCAGAGGTTGGACTAAAACCCAAGTCTTTTGTTACTCCAGATCCAATCCTAGTGTACCCTGATGACAAACTTAATCCCTTCAGGACCTCTTTGAAATCATCTAACTCGAACTAAATGTAGGTAAAAGGAGAAGATATATAGTAGGTACTCTTTGAAATGAATATTTGAAAACAATATTGAGATACAGTCATTAAAATCAAATACATTGAAATACACACCCATGTATAAAATATTCATGGCATATAGCTGGTCTGTTTGAAGTACTGGGAGTGGAGGGGAATGCAACATATAGATAAGACCAGATAAAATTTTTAGAGAGCTTGTAATCTAGAGAAAAGAGAAGACACCAAATATAGGTAGCTGTGATAAAAATACTACAATAAAGAGTCACAATATGGTGCTGCGTGAATTTCAGGAGGAAGATCACATTCATTACCAACAATTGATAGAGAATTATTTACTTGATCTATGGATTGACTGAATCTTAGACTCCCAGAATCTTAGAGCTGGAAGAGAAGTCATCTGACATAGACTGCCCTAACATATATCAGTGCCAAACATCTCTAGATCTTTTAGGTGTCCAAGTGCTTTTTTTATCATAATTTAAAAGATAAAAAAGTAAATCAATAAAACAAATTGAGATTTTTCTTAACCATACACAAATACTGAGAATTAATTAGCATATGCTGTATAAACTAAATATTATATAGTGATTACTCCATTCTACATCTTCAAAATATAAAAAATTGCTTTGTATAAATAAAGAATTAACTAGCACATGCTATTAAACTGTAAGCTAAATGCTATATAATGAGTATAGAAAAGTAATGACCTGATGACCCATTCATTTTATAGAATAAGAATGGGACCAACCTAATATATAACAATCTCCAATTTTAGCAAGTTTTTCCTCACACTGAGCCCAACAACTTTCTACCCTGGTCCTTATAACAATATAACAATAACAATTGAACCTCCCTTCTTCTAGGTGAAATCCAAAAACTTAAAGATAGTTATCATGTCTCCCTTTAATACTGTCTTTTTTCCCCTTCTGGGCTAAAAATCTCTAGTTCCTTCAAACTATTCTTTATATGACATGCTTTCCAGGATCTTCAACATTATTGTGTTTTGGGCCCTCATTCTACTTGTCTGAGATATTTTTGAGTCTTTAGCCTGCTATCCAACTTTGTGCAAAATTGACAGGCATGCTTTTTTGTCTTCAATCAAAGACTGTTAAAAATGTCAGACAGTTATTTTACAGTTTTCAATAGTAATAGGATCAAATACTAGAGGTATTTGCTTCTATTATATATTATATTTATTATATAATATTATATAATATATCATATATTATCCTAACCCCTACTCCCATATAAGTTACACTAAATTTTCCTTAAAAGGAATTGAAACTATCCTTGAGGTTGATTAGCTCATGGGACTTAAAGCTCAAGCTAATGACATCATTTGCTGCCTGGTTATAAAAGAACCTGGAGGATCTATAGCCCTTCTCTGATGCTCGACTTGTTGAAAATAATGGGCAACTCAGGCAAAGGAGTTTCACTCAGCTGAATCAATCTGACACATCCTCAATTCCTATCTCTGTGAAATATCTTTTGCCTTCCACGGCTAAGTAAAATTCCTTTTGTTAACTATTGAATGACCTACAAATGTCTCATTTTGTTTAAGTATTAAAATAAACTATCAGGGGACTAGCATGAAACCACACCCAGAACAGTATGACATCTATTTCACTTGATTAACTTGAGTATTATTACAGATGAAATGATATGTACATGATAGTCATGGACAGCTAATTTTATATTATTGTAGTGGGTAGAGTACTAGACTTGAAACTAGAGAGGGCTTGGGTTCAAATCCCATACTATTTATCAGTTAATAATCATGTGGAATTCACTTAACCTTTTTTGAGACTCAGCTTCATCATCTATAAAATGAACAAAATAATACCTATAGTTCTTGCTTTACATGATTGTTGTAAAAGTTGAATGAAATTATGTAAAGTGTTTTCTAAACTGTATATGCTTTTAAATATAAAGTGCTATGTCAATATCATTTACATGGTGATTAATCTACAGAATTCTTACTTTCATGGATAAAATTGAAAATCATTTTTATTTATCTCTTTATGTGTAACTAGCAGGTCAACATGGAGGGGGAAATTAAACAATCTCTTCAAACTACAAAATTCAACTTAGTTTTGTATTTTGCCTCAACCTGAGAGATGATGCTTTTGTCAACTGGACCAGCCTGGCCTCTAAGCTTTGGACAACTGGAGTTGAACAGAGCAGGCTAGAGAAAGGAGAATTAGTAATCTAAGTTTAAGTTCAAATTAAGGGAAATAGCTTGCAAACAAGAAGGCAAATAGACACATGTTCTGGGTTCCCATCCCTATTGGGAGGACATAATTTAGTGTGACTAAACCTCGATATATACACCAATGGCTATACAATAACCTGTATCCTGACAATAAGAGGTAACAGCAACAATGTGACAAGTTTGATTCATAGCAGAGCTTCATGATCAGAACTTGCCCAGTCTTTTCCAATGCTTGTCCAACCTCAGAAAACACCTGATGCTGGTCAAAATAAATCAGTAATCATGAAACAATTCTGGAATTTTGCTGCTGAAATCACCAAGAAAGTGAGCTCTGCCAAGCTGAAGGCACAGCTCGTTTCTTGGGTCTTAGTTCTGTAAAAGAGGGAGCCTTTTAATATCTTGACCTCTTTTATCATCAATATCAAATAGGTTGATTGAAAACAGTCTAGCTTTGCTAAGTCAGAACTTGACAATGTTATTTTGTTTATTGTTCAAAGTGTTCTGAATTCTCATACCATTGAGAACAGAAGAATTCAAATATAAAGTAAATATATACTGCTTTTTAATGATTTTTCATTTAGAATGATGGTCATATCTGATCATCTCCATTAGCACTGTTAATTGAGAGTTGCCAATGCAGGTCTAGTTTGTAGTTTAGTATAAAGCTCTTTTGGTTTGGGTTGAGAACAGGAGAAAAAGTTCTGATTAAGTTGTAAGTATGAATTATCAGATGTAATCATTTGAATTTAATTGCATATCACATTTTCCTAATTTCATTGATACATCTTTTCTCTATTAAATGCAATTTATTAGGTTAGCCTCTATTTTTGTCTAGGAAATTATTTGAAGTCCCCACCTCCACCCCCAGTTGAGGAAATAACTTCAACCATATCTATATTTTTTCATTGTATATTTTTAGTAGAAGACTTCCAAGGAAATGCCTACTACTAGACATGGGAGGAACTATTTTGTTAGAGATGGATAAGTGGTAATATAATAGGGGAATGTGTGTGGTATGTGTGTATATGTGTGCTGTGACAGCAATAGGCCTGAATAAAAGGGCGTAGTTAGTCATTTGAAATTTGTACACAGACTGCCCTATCCATTACCTGTCTCCCATATTATACCCATAATCTCCCAAGGCAGATATGTTATTACACTCAGCGGGCCAAGTTCATCCCCTGCTTATATACACACAACTCCCACTGACTTTGTGCCACTGAGGCACTTCAATGGGAGTTGTCTGAACATAAATTTAGTACACTATAGTCACAACCACAGCAGGTGTAGTTAAACAGAAAGACCTGGCTGTATGTTAAAAGGTTGAGGAAGAACAAAAAAAGCTGCCAGTTTCCACAAGAAATCTTATCCCAGGAGCATTCAGGATTGTACACTGATACACACATCATTTTTCAATCTTTGGCCACTACCAGCATAATACTGTGCTATGACTGAGGTTAGACAAAGGTCTGTATAAAGGCATAAAGCTATAATACATTTTCAACAATATTTGCACAAGAAATTCCCCTTTAACTGTCCTTAAAACTTTTTAAAAATATGATAAAGCATGTAATAAAAAAAGAGTGGACCCTAGAATAAACTTTTTTGAAAAGCAAAAAATGAACGAAGTTCTAACAAGCTAAACATCTTAGCAACAAATGGAGAATCCAGAGTTTTAAGATATGTTAATAACATTATGTAGTACTTACATATATTATAATAATCATACAGTTGATTTGAGTAGCAGGATATATACTTACTAATTCGTATACTTGAAAGACATTGTTAAATTGAATTTAAAAAAAAGGTTTTTGGGCAATCTTGAAGGTGAGATACTCAAAATTATATGTAAATCATCTCTTGAAATTCTTATCCATTTAAAAAAATATATCTGTAGAGGATCTTCCTAATTAATTAGATAATTTCCTCTCTGCATCAGTGGTGCTCACATACTACTTGGGCTATGAATCAGTCATCTCTCATTTTCTCAAAATAAGTGGTCTACTTGTTTTCCCAATAAATAAGCATGTTCTACCTACTTTTAAAAGTCTATGCATAAGCATAGATCTCTTTGGATTTTAGGGTTAGGTGACTCTTTCCATTTGAAGCAATTGAGAACAAGCACTGATTGGTCTTACCAAATTGGAAAGTTTTCACTTCTAAGAATAGTGATAATGGTTTTTCCTAGATTATATGTATATTTTGTAGTAGAGCCATACATACCTACCCAGCTCCTACCCAATCATTTCAGAAACCCTGACTGAAGCCAGGTTAAAATGTAATTGGGAAATATTTAATAAAATAAATAGTACTATAGTGGAACATAAGTAATGTTAATATATAGTTTTCTAAGTCAATATACAATTCTCAGGGAGCTTTATAAAACAATTTAGTGACTCTAGCTTCTAATGGAGTTTGACACCACTGTTTTTAACATTGTTTCTTAACAGACAAGGTATTGTTGATAACTGTTAAAGTAGGCTGTTAAAGACTACTTGTGGCCCTCATTTGTCTTTCTGTTGCCCTTTGGGTTATCACTTTCCTTAATGTAAACCCATATGGCAACACCTGAAAGAATAGTGTTGTTAAATAGTTTGCATTCTTGAGGAGTTTGGAATTAGGGAAAGTATGTGTACTTTCTCAGATGTGATGCAACTTTATCTATTTTTCTCAATTCCTGGTCCAGCTCTTTGTCTATCTGCCACTTGTGTCTGGTATGTATGTGTGTATGTCCTCTTCCTTCGGAGTTCATTTTCCCAACTCCTCAGAAAAACAAAAACAAAAACAAAAGGAGGAGGAGCTATTTTAACTCTAGTTGGTTGGGACCTCATAGGTAACTGAAGATAAATCTAAGGGTTATGGGTTCCCATTTTAAGTTACCATATACTCATTTAAGTATGCCAAATAACATAGGGTTATTTAGAATTGAATTCATATATCCCATGGTCACCTGCTTGTAACAAACAAAGGATGATTTGCTATCACTTCAGCAAGAAGAATCTTATCCCTTGTGAAATTCTCTATAAAATTAATTTCTGGGTATGACTTAGCTAGGTTGGCTCTTTGCAAGGCATTTTCTGCTTCCAACTTGTACCACTGTTCATTTGGATCAATCATATTCCTCCTCAGAGTTAGCTGTTCTCTGGACTCAGTGCTACAATAGGTTCCTGAGATCTTTCCTACTAAATAGCAGTTGAAAAATCTCTATTTTCTCTTTTTGAGCTTTTGAAGCTGACAAGGTTGTAAACTTGTCCATTCCAGATACACATTCACCTAAGATTAGAATAAACATAAATGAAACAAAAGAAACAGAGGCCCCACAAGATTACACACACATCATAAATGTGGGAGATAGGTCTCATTGCCCTTCCCCACTGTGACAGCTCACAGTAATGATCCTCATTCTAATAGGGAAGAATGTAAAAAGGGCCAAAAGAGAGCCATGTCCTTCCTACTACATTTGAATTTAATTCTGATTTAATTGCCAGTTCTTATGTATCTGAAGCCAAATGGAAAACTCTTGGTCACCACATATTATTAGTCCTCTGTGGTGACATGACTTGAAGAAATTTCCTCAAAAATTCATGTATTAGATTGAAACTGAGAAGATAATAGTATCTACTAATCCAAAAGGCTGACTATCCAACTGCATGCTAAATATATATATAATTTTCATTTTAATTTATTTAAGTTTTTTAGTCCTATTCTATAGATTCATCATGATATGGTGCTAGGCTCTCAATGGCTATGTACAAGTTCCGGTGGTTTCTACTTATCAGTAAAGCCTCTGAGAATAGACTTGGTGATAGATTCTAGGTCCGTCATCCATAGATCTTCCCATAATATGTTATCTTCTCTGATTAGACCCTAAGTTCCTTGAGGGTAAGGACCACATTGCTTTTTTATATCTTCAATGCTTATCATAATGCCCTGTATAGAGTAAGCACTTAATAAATGCTTTTTTCTTTCATTCATTCATAATCACAAAATTGACAAAAAGATAATGCAATTTTTGGTTATAGAAAGTTTTAAAACTATGTTCTAAAAGTTGTGCTAATAATAGCTTACATATGTGTGCATGTCTACACATATGTACATGCATACACACAGACACACACATATATAAATATTTGATGTATGTGTATATAATTATGGAAGTAGCTGACAATAACAGAACTATAAGTGTGGGAGGCAAAATTTGAGCTCAGGATTTTCCCAACTACAAGTTCAGCCCTCTAGTAATTTTCTCCATGCAACTTTGTGGTTGGGAAGATCTGCAAACTGTATTAGTGCAGTGGGAAGGAATAGCTATACTAATGAAATCATAGATTTTACAAGTAATGAATCATCATTATTAAGAGTGGATGGTTAGATAGATTTCTTTTGGATTACTGTAGATTTCATGAAGGAGGGTACCATAATGCCCATTAAATATATTAGAAAATAAGTAGAATTAATATTGATATTATGTATCCTTTCTTCTCTTCAGATTATTATCATATTCTCTTTATGTATCTATGCATATAGATATTTATTTATTCTCTCCCCATTTGAATATTGAATCTTTGAATAAGACCTTTCCTGTTTTTTGTTCTTTCTTCAGTTGTTTTTCAGTTGTGTCTGATTCTTTGTGACCCCATTTGGAGTTTTCTGTTAAGCTACCTAAATGATATGCCATTTCTTTTTGCAGCTCATTTTACAGATAAGGAACTGAGACAAATAGGATGAAGTGACAAAAATGCTTGTTTACTGAGTGACTGAATCATATTGACTAATGAATCAATAATATATTAGTTTTGGGAAAAGGAACTGGACCTGTGATTTCATTGGTATTGCCAACTTTCTGGTGAGGAATCTCCCTTTACTACTGCAAACCAGGATCTTCTTTTCAACTTAATGTCTTGAAGAATTATTTAGAGAGCTGAGGCTTGCTCAGGATTAGGCAACAGTATATGTCATAGGTAAGAGTTGAACTCAGTCTTTCTCACTCCTATCTCTATCCTCCTTTCACTGTAGTTTACTACATCAAAATAAGAAGATGCCTTTTAAAAGTGATTGATTTAGAAATATCAGAAATCCATCTTATTTTAGTGTGTATGTGTGTGTGTTTGTGAGAGAGAAAAAAAAGAGAGAGAGATGGTATTAACTCCCTGATTTCTTGTGCAATACAAATTATTATAAATAGGAAAAATGTGTGATTGATTACAATGCAAGAAGAAACAATAAACCAAGCTCAGAAAAAAAAACAAAATAAAATTTATATGCACACATACAAAATGTTATTTAAATTCCCATTTTCTTTCTTAGAAAATTAGCAGAATTAAAATCTGCTTTGCAACTCAATTCCTTAAATATTAACCCAATATCCTCAGAATTTATGACTGATTTTTTAAAATTAAATTTTATTTTTAAATAAACAAAAATAGATTTCCTTTCTCTTCTTCCTCTTCCACCATTAAAAAAATAAAAGAAAAAGAAAAGCAAAACCTTTCTAACAAAAATGAATAGTCAATCACAATAAATTCTTGCTTTGCTTATATATAAACAATTCATGTATTACTTACTAATTTGGCCTGACAAAAGATGAACAGAAACTTGATTTTGGAGACATTTTCCCCAGTTAATTTATGACAAATAGAACTACATTACATCCATTTTCTATTTATGTATATTTCTCCTAAAGTTCTCTAACCCAACCACCAGTTTATAACTAGTGGATTTGATTTTGTGTGTGTGTATATGTGAGACGCAATTGAGGCTATAGCTTTTGATATACATAGGTTCACACAGCTAATAAGTGTTAAGTGTTTGACACTGGAGTTGAACTCAGGTCCTCTTGACTTCAAGGCCAGTATTCTATCCACTATGTCATCTAGCTGCCCCCAACTAGTTTATTTGAACATTTATTGTTTATTCACAAAAGCACCCTAAGAAAAATGATCAAAAGAAAAAGATACTAAAACTAAAAGAGCAACTTCTAACCAGATGGAAACAGCACTGTATAGCAGAGAGGTATTTGTCCACATAATTGGGAAATATTTAACAAAATAAAAATACAACAGAAGAGAGATAGTTAATATCTGGTTTTCTAAGTCAACATGCTACCTACTGAATCCTTACATATAGATTAGTGTTTACATTTCTATTTGAGTTTAACATCTTTGGTGTAATACCCGGAGGATGAGTTTTGAAGTCAAGATCTGGCTTCAAAGTGCAGTGCTGATACATACTAATGTGGGACTTGGGGAAAGTCATAATTGTTTAATGTCCCAGGCAATTCTCTAGGGATCAAAGTTACTAAAAAAGTCAGAGATCAATGAAATTTCCCACACACATGAAATCACAAGTGCAGACCAAAAAACCTCCCAAAGAAACCAAACTATCTATCTTTAATATCAAAGGAAAGAAAAGATGTGGAGAGAGGATAGCTGTACAGAGAAGTTGAAACAAAAAAAAAAGGATCCAGCTCATAAGGTGAGGTTGTACTCCTTGTTATGCTCTGGATGGTAATGGAAGCTCAACTAAAATTTATAATACAGCCCTTGATCATTATTAAGAAGTCAAAAAGGTGATCTATTGTAATCAAACTCAGGTTTCATCCAGGGTTTTTAGTGAAGAGCCCTAAAGAAGATGAGCAGAATCAGAATCAGCAAAGACTTCTAAGTGCAGGGATGAATTCCATAGATATCTGAATAGACTTAAACAAAACTCATAGGCTGATAGTCTTTATATTGGTTGTTTTCCAACCTTGTACTCAATTTTTGCTGTTTTTCCCCCTCTCTACTGTTTCAAGACACATGTATATTTAGTCTTACTGAGATGTATCTCTTCCCATTTTGTATCTTTCATTGGGATTTCATAAGGATTTTGAGAGAAAACTCATGGTTAAAAATTTTCATTTACAATAAGAAAATGCATGGACAAATCCAAATGTTGTGCTCTAAATCAATTTGTCAATTACACGTTTGTCACTGAAAGAGTACTTCCTTAACAAGTACTTTCTAAGTAAATTAAGGCTCTATTTTGAACCATTATTCATTTACTGAGTGGTATGAGTGAGATTAAAAGACAACTAATCTCCAACTTAATATTTAGTTTTTATGGAGATTGGGTTTCTGCAAAATATAAACAAAATGTCCGTTTTCTTATGTTTTGAATATTTTTAAAGGCAGTGAAATCTTTTTATGTGATTTTTAACAGTATGCTAAAAGCATTTTCTCACTTGAAAATTATAATTTCATTTGAAAGTTTTGAGTTTATGCCAGTGAGATATAAAAATAACAGACAATATTTTTGTGTGCTTTATATAAGGATTGACTGCAATGGTTGGATTAGTTGGATAAAAATATGAAACAGCATAAACAACAAAATGACCTTTGTCAAATCATTGGGGATCCTTTGTTCATCTATTTTTGTGAAAAGTAATGGGAACTGGGAATTATGGCTCATATATAAACCATCATGGTAGATTATCTGAGCTTGAGCATACTGAACTGCAGTGGACAAAACATATTGGACATATGGACAGCCATACTGAGTCTGGCACCACTATGGTGAGTCAATGGGAGTGTCAGGCAGAAAGATATCAGGCTGCCTAAGGAAGATAAAGGTCCCAGTTATGAATTTGGAGCAGGTGAAAGCCTTAGTGTTGATAACTAATGGGATTAGGCCATGAATGACCACTGTGATTTCAGTCTGGCTGGTTTAGGGAGACTCAAAAAGAAAGGAAGGAAGGTAAGAATGAAGAAAATGAAAGAAAGGATCATAGCAGAAATCAGGGTTATTATAGAATCAGAAGATTTCAAAGATAATAATAATCATAATAAATTGATGTAACAATAATGAGAGTTTACATTTATATAACATTTTAAGATTTAAGGTTTACAAGGTTACAATATTTACAAATATTATTTCACTTTAGAACTGGTCCTATTATATACATGCATAAAAAAGACCCCTTTAGACAAGTGATTTGTTGTACTAATGAATACTACTAGGGCAATATTTTCTAAATCATATTGAAAAATGATAAATTATCTGTTTTTGCCATATTACTTAAAATATTATATTGGCATATTATATATATATATATATACATATATATATATATATATAGGTACCTGTTAATTTTTTTTAATGTAAGCAGCATAAACCTTAAAAAACCCAAATCACTTTTCATTATTTTTGGTCACTGAATACAAATCTGTATTAAATTATATTTAAAAGTAGGTACCATGAATATATCTACTAATGTATTTCTAATTGAGGCAAGAAATTGACTCTGAGTTTTCAAAGAAAATGCTGGCTAAGGGCAAACTCTTTCAAATTCTTTTAAAAATGAAAAACTTGAGCTTAATTCTAAGAATACAATGATTCTATTGTCCAAGGACCAGCCTAATGCAAGATAGAGGCTCAGCATCGGTAAGTTGATTACTAGGTGAGGCATTCTTTTGTCATGGCAAACTATGAAACAAAATATACACACACATATGTATATACATGTATATATACATATATATGTATATATATACATGTATATGTACATATATATATATATATATGTATATATATATAGTGAGAATGAAATTGTTTGACAAGAGGATAGCTTAGAGTCTCTATGAATGGGGAACAAAGAGATTGCCTGATTTGGTTACATCATTTTCTCCAAAGCAATAAGAAATATTATTTAGTGGATTTATTAAGCAATTAATATGTGCCAGGTACTGTGGAAAAAACAGGGAGAAAGTAAAAATGTTTCGTGTCACCAAGGAATTCATTTTCTAGTGTAAAACACTACATTCAAATAACCACGGACAACTACGTATACAAGATACACATACGTACACAGACATACACAAACACAAACACGATAATTTGGAAGCAATCTCAAAGGGAACATTTGATCAACTCATCTTGTTCTCATGAGGAACAACTAAAAAGGGTACCATGAAAATCATTGTAGTTTGTGAACCAACTATTGTAGAGAATAAAGAAGTCAAGAAATTTGGCAAGTAACTTTATTAATTCTTCCAAATGAAATCAACAAATCAATAAATATTTAATTTTTGGTAATTTCACTGAAAATGTAGGCATAGTGAAGGATCTTCAAAAAATTTTTTGAAAAATATTGTTTGGGGTTGAGAAATGAAAGAAACTAAAGGTCTATAGAGTAATTAGAAGCCAAATGCCCATGATGAATATATTTTACAAGAAGAAAATAGAAATTTAATAGGCATGTTGTTATTCAGTCATGTCTAACTCTTTCTGAACCCATGGACCATCCTATGTTAAGCCCTTCCATCCTCTAGGATCTCCCACAGCTTGTCCAAGCGTGTATTTATTGCTTTCATGATACTATGTGTTCTTCTCATCCTCTGCTGATCCCTTCTCTTTTTGACTTCAATTTCCCCCCAAATCAGTCTTTTCCAATGAATTCTGTCTTCTCATTATTTGGTCAAAGTATTTAAGCTTTAGCTTTAGCATTTGATTCTTCCAATAAATAGCTGATTTTATTTTTTAAAGTATTGACTGATTTGATCTTCTTGCTATTCAACAGACTTTCAAACATCTTCTCTAGCACCAAAATTCAAAAGCATCAATTCTATAGCATTCAGCTTTCTTTATAGGCAATTCTCTCAATCATACATTACTACTGGAAAAACTAAAGATCTGACTAAATGAATTTTTTTTCTGACAAAGTGATGTTCCTGCTTTTTAATATGCTGTCCAGATTTGCCATTACTCCTTTAAAGAGTACATGTTTTTTGATTTCATGACTATAAGTCATCATCTGCAGTGATCTTTGAGTCTAAAAATATAAAATCTGACACTGTTTCCATTTCTTCTTTATTTGTAAGGAAGTGATAGGGCCAGGTGCCACATTTTTTATGTTAGCTTCGTCAGCTTTTACACTCCTCTTTCACCTGATCAAGAGGCTTCTTAATTATTTTTCATTTTTTGCCTTATCATCTGCATATCTGAGATTGTAGATACTTCTCCCAGTCACCTTAATTCCAGCTTTTTATTTGTCTAGCCTGGCCTTTCACATGATGTACTCTGCACATGAGTTAAATAAATAAGATGACAATATAAAGTATTGTCATATCCCTTTCCTAATCTTAGACCAATCAGTTGTTACATGTTCAGTTCTAACTATTTCTTCTTGACCTACATACAATTTTCTCTAGAGACAAGCAAGATGATGTGGTACTCCTATCTCTTTGAGAATTTGCCATATTTTGCTGTGATCTACCCAGCCTAAGGCTTTAGTGTAGCCAATAAAGCAGAATAGATTTTAGTTTCCTTGAATTCCATTGCTTTCTTCATAATCCAATGAGTGTTGGCAATTTGGTCTCTAGTTCCTCTGCCTTTTCAAAAAACAGCCTGCATTTCTGGTAATTTTTTGTTCATATATTACTGAAGCCTCTCTTGCAGAACTTTAAGTATAACCTTCTTGGTGTATGAAAAGAGCACAATCTTTTGATAATTTGGACATTTCTTGGCATTGTTCTTCTTTAGGATTGGGATATAAATTGATCCACTGACCACTGTTGAGTTTTTCAAATTTGCTAGCATATCAAGTACAGCACTTTAATAACATAATCTTTAAGGATTTAAAATAGTTTAGCTGAAATTACAACTCTTCCCTAAAGCATACAAAATAAAAATAATTTTTAATAAACAGGAAAGTACTAGTTACTAATGTGGAGTTCTGCATTGTTTGTATGTATACTGCAAAACTTTTGAGCATGTTGATCAAAGGTCAAGCAAAACACCAAATTAGAAAAAAATAAGAAATGAGAAGAAAACACAGAATGAAAACTATCACAACTTCAACCTGACATTTAAACAAGCTGTGCATTTAAAAAAATGAGAAATGGATAGAAGTAAAGATATTGACAATGATTACAACTATTTTTTATTTAAAAATTATGTTATTTGAAATATTCAATACCACAAAGAGGCCAAAGTAGTCTAGAAACCACCTTAGTCAATAAATACTTGCTATCCTTGCTAAGCAGAGAGACTTGGAAAATAAAGGGTAACATTAACTTGTAAAACATTATAGAGGAGAAACACTAAAGTTTTAAGCAGTATTGACTTTTAGAATAGAAAAAGATATGGAGATAAAAATAAGCTTGTAGAAAATATCATATGAGACTTAACTAAGCTAGATCTTCCTAAGAATCTTCATAGATGAAACTAGCAATAGGACAACAGTTATATGGAAAATGGAACAGATTTGCCAAGATTTTGATGTATCCTTATCATTAGTGAAAACAGAACCAATAAATTTAGACTCTTGTATTCTATAGGTAACCAGACCCTCTTGCTGTTCCTGTTTGTGGATGGCACTGTGCTGACTGATCAAGCCCTAGATCTCCAGGATCTTTATTTAATATAACTATTCAAAAGAGTAGTCTAACAATTCATAAAGAAAAAAAAAGAGATTAAGAATGCCTTTTTCTCAGGCATATGTAGTTCATTGAATTAGCTCAATAGGACATTGATTTTGGATAATTGTTGTAAATGATGAATTGAACAGGAGGAAATCATTAGCTTGGTAGATTTAGGAAATTATATTGTATTTTTAAAAATTCAAAACATCTCTGTGATATAAACAGCTACATCAATATTCTCAAATGGATAGATTTGGGGAGTATAGGGGTGGAGCCAAGATGGCAAGCTGCAGACAGCATTGTCTGTGAGCTCCTGAAACCTTCCCTCAGACCCAGACAAATTGAGCCTCTGAACTGGTTCTGGAGTGAGGGCTACACCAAACACTTGGACTACAACCCACTTCTATCAAAAATCTACTTTGAAAAAACTCTGGAGGTCAGTCTCAGGGGAATTGGCAGCTGGTTGCGATCAGACGCCAGCACACCCGGGGCAGAAGTTGGGCTACCACAGAGGGGCGGATTTTAGGTATCCAGGAAGTCCCTGGGAGATGCCTGGGCCACTTTGCGCTGCTTGTGAGCAGGTGCTTTGGCAAATCTGCCTCTGATAAAGAGTGGATTGAGAGCAGCTGAAAGCATTGTCCTAGTGTGGATCTAACCGAGCCCCACTCCAGAAGTCAACTCGGCAAACTGCCCCAGGGCAAATTGAAATGGCAGAATTCCCTGCTAGTGATTCAGACCTCAAGTGATCCAGATCTAAACTTCTTACAGCTCAAAAACATGAGCAAGAAGCAGAAGAGAGCTGTCACCATAGACAGCTTCTATGGAGAGAAAGTAGAGCAGTCCCCAGATCCTGAGATTCTGAAAACAATCCCAGAGGAAGTCACAAAGGCCAACATGAGCTGGACCCCTTTTCAGAAGGCTTTCCTGGAAGATTGAATAAAGAATCTCAAAAGAGAGCTAGAAGAAGAATGTGGAAATAAATTGAGATCAGTGCAACAGAGATGTCAAAAACTGGAAAACAGGACTGGTGAATTGGAAAAAGAAAACAATTCACTGAAAAACAAAATTGGTGAATTGGAAAAAATCACCAAGTCACTGGAAAATAAAAATGGTGAATTGGAAAAAATCATCAATTCACTGGAAAATAAAAATGGTGAATTGGAAAAAGACAACAATTCACTGAAAAATAAAATTGGCAAAATGGAAAAAGAATGAATCGAACCAAGAAATTCAATTGGCCAGCTACAAAAGGAGCTAAAAAAGATAACTGAAGGAAATAATACTTTAAAAATTAAAATTGAACAAATAGAAGTAAATGACTGAATAAAACTTCAAGAATCAGTCAAACAAAAACAAAAAAAATGAAAAAATAGAAGAAAATATGAAATATCTCCTAGGAAAAACAACTGACTTGGAAAACAGGTCCAGGAGAGACAATCTAAGGATTATTGGACTCCCTGAAAGCCACAATGAAACAAAGAACCTTGATGCTATCTTCCAGGAAATCACGAAAGAGAATTGCCCTGATGTTGTAGAATCAGAAGGCAAAATTGGCATTGAAAGAATTCACCTATCACCTCCTGAAAGAGACCCCAAAATCAAAACCCCAAGGAATATCGTGGTCAAATTTCAGGACTATTGCACCAAGGAAAGGATATTGCAAGCAGCTAGAAAGAAACAGTTCAAATACCCAGGAACTGTAATTAGAATTACACAAGATCTGGCAGCTTCCACATTAAAGGATTGAAGGGCCTGGAATCAGATATTCTGAAAGGCAAAAGAACTTGGATTACAGCCAAGAATAAGTTATCCAGCTAGAATGAGCATCATCTTCTAGGGAAGAAGATGGTCATTCAATGATACAGGAGAATTTCACCTATTTCTAATGAAAAGACCAGATCTGAACAAAAAATTTGACCTCCAAATACAGAACTCAAGAGAAGCATAAAAAGGTAAAAAGGAAAGAACTCTTGAGAACTATATTTCTACTATAGGTATCCTTAAAAATGGAGGTATAATTTGATTTTTCTTCGATAATAATGGAAAAGAAATTAGAGGTGGAAGGGATACCATACTGAAAAAAAGGGGGGGGGGGAGAAGGAGGCAAAATAAAGTAAAAATAAAGGAGGTAAAATAAGGCAAAATCTCATAACGAGACATAGAAGATCTAATATAAATGAGAGAAAGAAGGGAGGGCGATGAGTATTCTGTAAACCTTACTCTCATTAGATTGGACTCTAAGAGAGTATATCGGACACATTTGGCTTCAAAGAAAGACCTGACCCTCCTTGTGGGAAGGTGGGAGGGAAAGAAGGAAAGGAAAGGGATAGACTAATAGAAGGATTAGGGGAAAGGTGTAAAGGGGAGGGAGGGGGTTTAAAGGGGGGAGGACTGTTGGAGGGAGGTGGTCATCAAAAATAAAGTACTGGGGAGGGGGGAAGGGAGAGAGGGGAAAGGGAAGAGAAAATCATAACTCTGGGTAAATAAGATGGCAGGAAATACAGTTATAGTTATTTTAACTGTGAATGTGAATGGGATGAACTCTCCCATAAAATGGAAGTGGGTAGCAGACTGGATTAAAAGCCAGAACCCTACAATATGTTGTTTACAAGAAACACATCTAAAACATAGAGATACATACAGAGTGAAGGTAAAGGGCTGGAGCAGAATCTTTTATGCTTCAGGTGAACAAAGAAAGGCAGGGGTAGCAATCCTTATCTCAGATCAAGTAAAAGCAAAAATAGATCTAATTAAAAGAGATAAGAAACAAAACTATATTTTACTAAAGGGTACCATAGATAATGAAGCGGTATCAATACTAAACATATATGCACCAAGTGGTATAGCATCCAAATTCCTAGAGGAGAAACTAACAGAGATGCAAGGAGAAATAGACAGTAAAACTATACTAGTGGGGGATCTCAACCTTGCTCTCTCAGAATTAGATAAATCAAATCATAAAATAAATAAGAAAGAAGTTAGGGAGGTAAACAAAAGGCTAGCAAAGTTAGGTATGATAGATCTCTGGAGGAAATTGAATGGTGATAGAAAGGAGTATGCTTTTTTCTCAGGGGTTCATGGAATTTATACAAAAATTGATCATGTGTTAGGGCATAAAAACCTCAAAATCAAATGCAGAAAAGCAGAAATAGTAAATGCATCCTTTTCAGATCGTGATGCAATAAAACTCACATGTAATATAAGACCAGGAGAAAACAGACCACAAATTACTTGGAAATTAAATAATCTAATCCTGAAGAATGAATGGGTGAAAGAGCAAATCATAGACACAATCGATAATTTCATCCAGGAGAATGACAACAATGAGACAACATACCAAAATTTGTGGGACACGGCTAAAGCAGTTATAAGGGGTAATTTTATATCTCTAGATGCTTACTTGCATAAAACAGAGAAAAAAAAGATCAATGAACTGGGCTTACAATTTAAAAAGCTAGAAAAAAACCAAATTAAAAACCCTCAATTAAATACCAGATTGGAAATTCTGAAAATTAAAGGGGAGATCAATAAAATTGAAAATAAGAAAACTATTGAATTAATAAATAAAAGTAAGAGTTGGTTTTATGAAAAAACCAACAAAATAGATAAGCCTTTAGTTAAATTGATTAGAAAAAGGAAAGAGGAAAATCAAATTGTTAGTCTCAAAAATGATAAGGGAGAACTTTTCTCCAATGAAGAGGAAATTAGAGTAATAATTAGGAGTTTCTTTGCCCAACTTTATGCCAATAAATTTGATATTGTAAATGAAATGGAGGAATATCTACAAAAATATAGATTGCCCAGATTAACAGAAGAGGAAATAAATTATTTAAATAGCCCCATTTTAGGAAAAGAAATAGAACAAGCTATTAATCAACTCCCTAAGAAAAAATCTCCAGGGCCAGATGGTTTTACATGTGAATTCTATCAAACATTCAAAGAACAATTAATTCCAATACTATACAAACTATTTGAAAAAATAGGGACAGAAGGTATACTACCAAATTCCTTGTATGATACTGATATGGTGCTGATAGCTAAACCAGGTAGGGAAAAAAACTGAGAAGAAAACTATAGACATTTCCCTAATGAATATTGATGCAAAATTCTTAAATAAAATTTTAGCAATGAGATTACAGAAAGTTAGCCCCAGGATAATACACCATGATCAAGTAGGATTTATACCAGGAATGCAGGGCTGCTTCAATATTAGGAAAACTATTAGCATAATCAATTATATTAATAACCAAATTAACAAAACCCATATGATTATCTCAATAGATGCAGAAAAAGCCTTTGATAAAATCCAACACCCATTCCTATTAAAAACACTGGAGAGTATAGGAATAAATGGGCTTTTCCTTAAAATGATTAGTAGTATCTACTTAAAACCTTCAGCAAGCATCATATGTAATGGAGTCAAACTAGAACCATTCCCAATAAGATCAGGAGTGAAACAAGGCTGCCCACTGTCACCATTATTATTTAATATTGTCTTAGAAATGTTAGCTTTGGCAGTAAGAGAGGAAAAAGAGATTAAAGGAATTAGAGTAGGCACTGAGGAAACCAAATTATCACTCTTTGCAGATGACATGATGTTATACTTAGAGAACCCTAGAGACTCAACTAAAAAAGTACTAGAAACAATTCACAACTTTAGCAAAGTTGCAGGATACAAAATAAATCCACATAAATCATCAGCACTTTTATATGTTACCAATAAAGTTCAGCAGCAAGAGATACAAAAAGACATTCCATTCAAAATAACTGTTGATAGTATAAAATATTTGGGAATTTATCTGCCAAGGGAAAATCAGGAACTATATGAACTAAACTACAAAACACTTTCCACACAAATAAAATGAGACCTAGTCAATTGGAAAAACATAAAATGCTCATGGGTAGGTTGAGCGAATGTAATAAAAATGACAATACTACCCAAACTAATTTACTTATTTAGTGCCATACCAATCAAACTCCCAAGACATTATCTTACAGATAGAGAAAAAATAGTAGCAAAATTCATTTGGAAGAACAAAAGGTCAAGAGTTTCAAGAGAATTAATAAAAAACAAAGGCTGATGATGGTGGACTTGCTCTACCAGATCTAAAACTATATTACAAAGCAGCGGTCATCAAAACCTTTGGTACTGACTAAGAAATAGAGTAGTTGATCATTGGAATAGGATAGAATCACAAGACCAACTAGTCAATAACTATAGCAATTTAGTCTTTGATAAACCCAAAGACCCCAGCTTCTGGGATAAGTACTCACTATTTGACAAAAACTGCTGGGAAAATTGGAAACTAGTGTGGAAGAAATTAGGGTTTGACCCACATCTAACACCACATACCAAGATAAGATCTAAATGGGTTCATGATCTGGATATAAAGAATGATATTATAAATAAATTAGAGAAACGTAATATAGTTTACCTCTCAGACCTATGGAGATGGAATAAATTTAATGTCCAAAGACGAACTGGAACTCTTAATTGAAAACCAGATAGATAACTTTGACTATATTAAGTTAAAAAGTTTTTGTACAAACAAAACCAATGCAGTCAAGATTAGGAGGGAAGCAATAAACTGGGAAATCATCTTTACATTTAAGGGTTCTGATAAAGGTCTCATCTCTAAAATATATAGAGAATTGTCTCATATTTATAAGAATTCAAGCCATTCTCCAATTGATAAATGGTCAAAGGATATGAACAGACAATTTTCAGAGGATGAAATTAAAACTATTTGTAGTCATATGAAAAGGTACTCCAAATCACTATTGATCAGAGAAATGCAAATTAAGACAACCCTGAGGTACCACTACACACCTGTCAGATTGGCTAAAATGACAGGAAACGTTAATGATGAGTGTTGGAGGGGATGTGGGAAGACTGGGACACTGATGCATTGTTGGTGGAGCTGTGAACAGATCTAGCCATTCTGGAGAGCAATTTGGAGCTATGCTCAAAAAGTTATCAAACTGTGCATACCCTTTGACCCAGCAGCATTTCTATTGGGCTTATATCCCAAAGAAATAAAGGAAGGAAAGGGTCCCACATGTGCAAGAATGTTTGTGGCAGCCCTTTTTGTAGTGGCTAGAAACTGGAAAATGAATAGATGCCCTTCAATTGGAGAATGGCTGAATAAATTATGGTATATGAATATTATGGAATATTATTGTTCTGTAAGAAATGACCAGCACAATGATTTCAGAGAAGCCTGGAGAGACTTACATGAACTGATGCTGAGTGAAATGAGCAGAACCAGGAGATCATTATATACAGCCACAACAATACTATATGACGATCAATTTTGATGGACATGCCTCTCTTCAACAATAAATGTTTCAAACCACTTCCAATTGTTCACTGATGGAAGCCATATACACCCAGAGAGAGGGATGTGAAATGTGGACCACAACATAACATTCTCATACTCTTGATTGATGTTTGCTTACATTGTGTTTCCTTTATCTGATATGTCTTTCATGTAGGTACGATTTTTCTTGCACAACAATTATAAGTGTGGAAATGTGTATACATATATTTGATTTGTCAAGTATTTTAACATAATTAACATGTAGTGGATATCCTGCCATCTAGGGGAGGGGTGGGGAGTTGGGGGGAAAAATTTGTAACAGAAAGATATGTAAGGGTTAATGTTGAATAATTAACCATACATATGTTTTGCAAATAAAATAAAATTTAAAAAAATTTGAGGCAGGAAAAAAAAAGATTTTGGGAGTAAAAATCAAGGGGCACTAGAATTTCCAAATAATAAAACATATTAGAGAACTCATTTCAATGTCTCATGAAACAATTGTGGGGCTGAAATGGAGTTTAAAAGAATAAAAACATAGGCAATAAAATTTCTGTGGAATGGTACTTATTTGTATATTGATAGGTAGATTACATTATCTTATATCACTTCATAAGTATTTATAATTTAGTTGAGAGTCAATATCAAAAATTTTGACAATATGTTCAGCTCACCTTACTAGACCTTTCCTTAATGCAATGGTAGACATTTTATAATTCTTTCTTTTCTTTATTCTATTCCTGTCTTTTTTTGTGCCAATTCTCTGTGTTTGATTTGTATTTATATTTCTTTTCTGTAGTTTATTTTACCTAGTATGAACCAATAGAGAATCACTTTGGCCACTATTTGATTTTTATTTGTAAAATCAGTAAATTGCCATTCCTTATTTTATAATGTTTTACTTATGATAATTTTCTGTATTTGTGTCTAATAGTGTCTAAAGTTCTGCTTAGAACAGCAGAATTAATTCATTTCTTCTTTAAAGGGGTTATATTTGCATTTAACATGATCAGTTTTCATCTGATGGTATTAAACATGTTAAATTTATAATTTCTTTGAAAATATTGATTAGGTGAAGCTCATATTTTCAATATGCTAACCTATATATATGCATATACATAAGTGTATATACATATGTAATTTCATATACCATATAACATAATGGAAAGCTATATTTTAATGTAGAAATTTATGTTATATAGTATGATGTAGAAATATATTTTAATATATAATTATATTACAATGTATAATCTTTCATATGATATAATAAATAAAAATATTACTTGTATGTATGTATAGATACATGCTTACATAAACCCACATATATATGTAAATTTAAACTTTTCTCCCTTATGACACCTCTGAGATTAGAAGTGAATGATTTTGGCTATTTTGAAAATCAAAACCTGAGACTCAGAGAAGTTAAATGATTTGGTTAAGTCAGCATAGCTATTAAATGGCTAGGTCTCAAAAACAAGTCTTCTGACCAAGATTTTCCTACAATGCTGTGTAGTATCCCTGACAATTTGTAGCACAAATAGTACAAATCCATTAATGCTAGATTAAGGTTCCCTTCCATAGATAGAAAAGGTAGATAGAAATATATTCTTTAGATAAACTCAGTCCCCAAGTATCTATTGTGATACAGTGAAAAGAGTGTCAGAACTGGTGTCAGATGGAACTTGAAAACCTGATTCAGACATAGCTATAATTAGTTATTCAACATGTGTCTTAGTTTCTTTTTCAATAAAATGAAGTTTAGACTTACAGGTTTCTAATTTCTTTTCTAGCTCTAAATATATGATCCAATGGCAGCATTATGATCTTTTCTCCCTTCAGTGGTCTGTACAATCTGGTGATTGTACAATCATTCTATAACTTTTGGTGATTAGAGGTATGATATTGTGGATCTGATGCTGGATTTGAAATCCTAAAGACTTGTGTTCAAATCTCACCCATGCTACTTCCTATGTGAATCTGGAAAAGTCACCTAAACCTCTCCATGTTTCAGAAAACTCCTTGTTATCTGTTAAATCACAAATAAATTGTCATTTGTAATTTTGCCTAAAGTCAGAGAAGTTAATGTTTGCCATGGAGGAAAGTCCATGAGACTCAAAGTTGTTTTTCATTCTAGCTCTGTCACAAACCACCTGTGTAATCCTAAACAAATCACTTGAACTTTCTAGACTCAGGGGTAGCTAGATGATGTAGTGGAGAGAGCACTGGCCCTGGAATCAGGTGGACTGGAGTTCAAATCCAGCCTCAGACACTTAACACTTGCTAGGTATGTGATTTTAGGCAAGTCAATTAACCCTAATTGTCTCAAAAAAAAAAAAAAAGAAATGGTGATTGCTATTGGTTTCTATCAGATTTAACATTCTGTAAATCTAGTAATGTTTACATAGTTAGACCCATTTTCAGTTGCTTATAAGCAGTAGGTAGTAGCTTTAAATTTCATGGCATGTAGTTTTCTAAATATACATCTAGTCTCAACAGTATCAAGTTTGTTGATTGTTTTTGGGAGGAATGGTGAGGATTTGCGATTTCATTGATTCTGGAAATTCTGTGTGCAAACTATCCACTGCCTTAAATCAGCAACACATCTGAAACAATAAAATCTATGGAGTTGTCTGAGGCATTGAGAAATTCATTTGTGGTTACATGGCTATCCATATTTTACCACAATCCAGATGGTTCTAGAGGAGAAAGTGTGACATTATTGAGTCTTCCCCTCACTCAAATTCAATTCACTTGCATGTCATGACATCATTTCCCTGATGTCATGGTCTTCAGGAACAAAGGACAAACAACAATGTCTGTGAGTAGGCGGAGGAGCTGTCCCACTGGGGACCCAACTTGGAACTGGCCAGTTAAGTAACATATCTTCGTTTATTTTCTTTTCTCCCCTTTTCACTTTCCTTTCTCCTTTCTCTTTCCCTTTCTTTTTTTCTTTTCTTTCTTCTTTCTCTTCTCTTCCTTCAGTCTACATAGGGTATTATACCCTTACCTGTTGATGCTCTTTCTAAAGGAATGTACCTCTGATCACTGATTTTACCTTAAAGACTATACCTTTTGGCTCCCATTGATTGGCCAACAATAGGTTCCAAGTCAAGCCTTACTTGGTCACTGTTTGGGCCTTGACGGACTCAAAATGAATGTAAATAGCAATTGTTTCTGTTTTGCCAGAGACCCTGAACATCTTCTCCTCCAAGATTGTTATTTTTTTTTTAACTATGTAAAAAAGGCCATTCTCTACTTAATTTTTTTTAACCTAACTTTAATCAGTGATTGGAAATTGCCTCAGTCATACTGAGACCTGTTAAAACTTAAAAATAGGCCAAAGTCTCCCATTGCATGCAGGGCCATCTCCAGTTGTCCCTGGATATGTCTGGCCATTGACTCAGATGACTCTGGAGGAGAAAGTGAGGCTAGTGGCTCTACACAGCCCCTCAGTTCAATCCATCCACATGTCATGGTATCGTCTCCCCAATATCATGGTTCTCTTTGAGAACAAAGGACAAACAAAAACACCATGGCTATTACATGCTTGAACCAGGATTTAATTCCTAACTTCAAAGATGCACCCTTATCCATTTAACCATATTGCTTTTTTTTTTTTATAAAATCATAGATTTAGAGCTAGATGGTACCTTAAAAATCATTGTCTAACTTTTTTGGGTCCTCAGAGAAAACTAAGGCCCACAGAGGTTAAATTCCTTGCCCAAAATTATACCAACAGAAAGTATGTGAAGTGATTTTAGCTGAGATGACTTATTGGGATTTATTTTTGGACTGGAAATATAACAAAAGCAAAGCTTTTGTTTTTTTACCTCTCTTATGCTATATTTGTACTTTTTCCTAGAAAAAGGATATCTAAGAAAACCAGATTAGAATATCATCAAAAAGTTTCTGGGACAGAATACCTGAGTTTGTCATGCAATGAAACTGGGAATAATGTAAAACAAAGAGAATGTGTGATTTACTTGTTGGGCTGGAATCTTATATGAAGAATAAAATTAGATCCCTTATAATTTCTGTTTCTGTGCTGCATTTTTTTGATCAAGTGCTTTTCTTAAGACCTTTGAACTTACTGTCTTTAGAATGGTTACACTACCAACCCTGTCTTGTTTGTATACCTTACACAGGGTGGCAATAGTCTTCCAGATTTCAGTTTCATAGATTCAGGTACTGTTGCCATAGAGGGCAAGGGAAAGGAGGTGTTGGATAGTAAAAGTCTATTTGAAATGAAGAGAGAGAGAAAAAAATCTACATTTCAATGAAAATACTCTCAAGCATTTCAAATAAGAGTTGGAGAGAAATAATTACAAAGTTTAGAAAGAAAGAATCTTAGCTTTGATCTGCCTTTCTTCTGTAAAGCAATTAAAATAAGCAATTTTTCAAATACTAAGCAGAAAATTACTAATGGCTGAACCCAAAAGCTTTCATTTGCTTCTCAGGGCTTTCATTCCTCTAAAAAAAGGACAAAAAATATTAAGGTGGCTTTCCAGATAGATTAATGCATAAAACATTTACTGGTTGGCTGTCATAAAACTACAGCAGCATAGAATAGCTGAGATTAAGAGCTAGATTTAAATCATGCAACAGTCCAGTTAATATCAATGTCTAATTAAGAAATGCATAAGAAGTCTGTAATGTTGATTTTATGGAGAAAAACTCCAATAGGGCTTTTTTGGCATTTTCCATTTCAATTGCCTTTGCAGACTTTTAATGGTTATGTCTCCTACATAGTCTTTTGTATTCACAGGAATCATTTTGGAATTAAAATCAGGACCTAAAGTAGAACATAGACAAAATTAACTCTTCTGGTGGGTAGTCTTTATAAACAAAAAGAAGTAACAGTTCTTGAAGAATTAATTTGAAAAAAGACTACTAGAATTGAACTTCAAAGTTAAGCTTTACTTTCTTCTTCACTTCTTAAAACTTCAGATCAATCAGCATTCATATATAGTGAGATATGGAATACTTTGTCATTTACTGAAATTATTGTATTGGATGTGTTGAATTGTAATTGTACTAACTGTATAGATTGTAGTCTTTTGGCATCTCTCCTCAGCACCAGCAACGTGAACAATTGATCATTTGTCTGCCATTAAGGAGGCAAGAATCATAAAGGCTGGAATTGTTGATGTTCGGAAGTCTAATGTGATTGGGTACAGTTTTAATGGTCTTCTTAGGTATTCCTAAATGTTCTCAAGTAACTGAATTAATGACTATATCAATTGTTATGTTTCTAATATCTTTAGAAAAGAGACCAAAGAAATGAGGAACTAGTCCTGTATTAAATCAGTAATGTTATCACTACCTTATTGTTGATCCAGAGGGAATTAGAGCAAGATTTGAAACACTAAATAACCCTAATGACACTAGGAAGAAGCTCATCAGGGAGTTGTTTGAGAGTTTGTCAGAGCACATTAAAATACAATACATTCACATAATAAAAAAAGGGCACATCATTCCATCTGTCTATACATTCTTTTCCAATATTATATTTGTCCAGGGACTTTTCAAAATTACATCACCTAACTCTATTCCTTTACTTAGTGAGTAAAAATGTGGGGAAAATGGAGATCAAATCAGAATAATGTATACAAGTGAAAGTCTACAATTTAAATCATTATTACTTAAGATAACATTGCTTTAATCAGTCCTAACATAAATCAGTTCTTTCCACATAAGAAGTTCTTAAAGTGCTGTTAAACAAATCATGCCTCTTAAAAGGAATGATGCAATCGGAAAGCTTCTGAAGATAGATAGAAAATCCTTTTTAGCTTCCAGTCCAATTCAGCTATTTTACACAATAGCTTCAATTCTATAAGCATCCCGTTCTTTCTTGGAAATTATGCTACAAATATTTATGTCCATGATATTGCATTTAAATAAAAAATACTGTTCCTAGGAAAAATTGAAACATAGTTATTGCTTCTACTCATTGGGAATAAAGTCTTATCTTTACTCCCTTTCTTGCCTGACTCAGTATATTGCTACATTAGTAATATGAATATAGTGCTTTCTATGCTGTCTAGTGATTATTTGAAGAAATTTAAGTCAAAAACATTTATTAAAGGCATATTATATTCAAGGTACATGCTGGACACTGTGGAACCAGAGACAAGGAAAAACAAGTAGTTGCTTTCAAGAAATTAACATTCTGTTATGGAATATTATTGTTCTATAAGAAATGCTCAGTAGGATGATTTCAGAGAGGCCTAGAGAGGCTTACATGAACTGATGTTAAGTGTGATGAGCAGAACCAGGAGATCATTGTACATAGCAATAGCAATATTGTATGATGATCAGTTCTGAAGGTCATGGCACTTCTCAACAATGAGATGATTCAGACCAGTTCCAATGATCTCGTGATGAAGAGAGCCTCCACCCAGAGAGAGGATTGCAGGAACTGAGTGTAGATCACAACATAGCATTCTCACTTTTTTTATTGTTGTTTGTTTGCATTTTATTTTTTTTCTCATTTTTCCTTTTTGATTTGATTTTTCTTGTGCAGCAAGATAATTATATAAATATGTATTTATATGTTGGATTTAACATATATATATGCCATGTTTAACATATATTGGATTACTTGCTATCTAAGGGAGGGAGTGGGGAGAAGAGGGGAAAACCTGGAACACAAGCTTTTGCAAGGGTTAATGCTGAAAAGTTATCCATGCATTTTTGAAAATTAAAAAGTTTTAATAAAAAAAAGAAAGAAATTAACATTCTTTCTATCCATGGGAATACAATCTTTAGTCACATATTTTGTAAGACATTTTGGACTTTGATGGCTGGATTAAAATATTTCTTTATTTTTATTTTTTAAAAAGTTGGGGCAATTTACTTTTTGTCCTGTGTAGTTTTCATTCATGATTTCTTGAAATATAGCTCTGAAAAAACAGGCTTTTAAAAAGCCCATTGTTATTCAAATGAACATACTTTGTTGCATTTTAAAACCCAAATCATTCTGGCTTTTTTTGAATGACCAATAATAGCCTCTACCCAAACCTCTGTTGCTCAATGTTTAGATTTTGATGCTGAGAATGAGTATGCAATTGTTTTCTTTTCTGACCATAAATCCTAATTTTCCCATTTCAAATAGATACTTTTGTGATGATAAACTAGGCTGTCTTTTGTCATATTTCTTAATTTGCCCTTGGTGGTTGTCCTACAAAAATAGAACAATTATTTTGATTTATCAATTTATTTTGATTATTAAGATATTTTGATATATCAAGTTACTATGCATCTGACTATGGCTGATGAAATCAATACAAGTTCAGAATGCTCTACCACTATTGGGCACAAATAGGTTATGTGAACATTTGTGTTAGATTTTAAAACTGCACATCTCACTTTTTTTTTTTTTTTGAACTACTTCAGTTCTGCTTTGCTCATAGAGCTGCAGCCATTATAGCTCAGAACTCCCTGGCTCAAGACATTCTGAGCTTTAGTCTTCCCAAGAGCTAGTATCCTAGTAATGTCTGACTATGCCAGTTGTTCTCTAGTATCTGACCAAATTATCCACTTCTATAGCAATGGCCACATGCTGGACTTCTGACAGATAAATCATGTGGCTTTGAAAATGTGGAAAGAGCCAAACTATAATATTGATTCTTGCATACTTCATAGCATTGGTTGGTTATTCTTCATTATTGAAGAGGACCAAAATGACATCATTATATTGGAGTCAAGGTATAGTGTGTTTGCCTGTGGCTGATCAGACCAATATAAACTTGAAAGGCTCTACCACAGATTGAGCAGAAATAGTCCACATGAATATTTAGAACGGAAGTGTCTAAATTTGTGCATCTCATTGTTTTGGAGGTACTGAAATTCTGCTTTGGTCACAGATTAGGTCATGCCATGCTGGGTGGTCCTATGCCAGAGTCTTCCATGCCATGAAATCAATTCCAAAGTTCTTCAGGGGGACTTTATTGCAATAATCAGACAAAAACTAATCAATTGAGTCAACTGCTCCAATAAAATCAACTGAGAGGTGGCCTTGCAGCAGAAAGCAGGCATGTTTACACAAACTATTTTGTGGCTGTAAAACAATAATACATGTTCCATGGGTAATATGTATACATACATACACAAACACATACACATGGTCATTCCTGGGCTTTCTTCCTGTACATGTAGCCTGACTAGATTCCAGCTATTTGTGCTCAATCACAAAGTCAGCCACAGAAGAAGGATTGGGAAAAAGTCATTAGAACAAATAAAGATTTGGAAAATGAAGTCCAGGAAGGTCAAATATTAAAATGTTCAATCTAGAGAAGAGAAGATTGAGAAGAGATTTAGGAATGATCTTTAATATCCAAAATATTTTATGAAGAAGTTTAACTAACTTTATTCTCTTTTCTCTGAGACAGAACAAGATAAAATAATCTTAAGGTGTGATTCAAATGTTAGGCAAGATACAAAGGAGAAGAGTCACATGTAACTTAGTGGATAAAGAACTGGCCTCAAATACAGAAAAGACCTGAATTCAAGTCCTGACTCTGACATAGACTATTGTAAAAGTTTGGGTAAGTCATTTAACTTCTCAATGATCTAGCCAACTCTGTAAGTCTCAGGGAAGTTGCTAACTTGCATTAAAAAAGAGAAATTTCCACACCAGGGAGCTCTTCATAATTAGGAAATCACATATGCTACACCTATCCCATAAGAAAGAAATTTTTGAGAGAGCAATTGTTGAATATTATGATGCATTCCCAAATGAGTTAATGGAGCTTCCTTCTGTTGTAAGAGTTGGGTAAATTCTTATCTAGGTACAATGTCTTAGATATATGTATAGATAAAAGGATATAAAAATTGACTCCAGTGCATCTGTAGTGGCTGGTTAAGAATTGTTTAAAACTTTTAAGTGAAATTAAAAATCTTAAAGCAGTTATACTTTTTTTTTTTTTTTGCAAAGTTATTGAGCTAGTTTATTCCAATACTTAAATAGATCTCTGAGCTCAGTGATTTGGTTATTCCCATAAAGATACAGGCCCATCCTCTAGAAATCTTGTCCCTTACCTCCAATAAATTCACCATAGGGACTCTACTTATCATTAGATGGTTTATCTTTTTTTTTTTCTCATAGATATTTTGCAGATAACAATCAAGCATTTAGAATGGCCATAGTTATCTCTTGCTCAAATGATTGTGGGGGAGGGGAAGAGAAGAAGGGGACATCTTTTTCATCAATACAATTCTTTGTCAGTGTCACACACTTTATTTTCCAACTAAACTACTCTTTTTGTTCTTTTTCATAAATGACATTCCAACTCTTATTTGTTCCATATGCCTGGAATACACTCCCTCCTCACCTATGCTTCTTAAAATCTTTAGTTTCCTTCAAAGTTCAACTCCAACATGAGGTGCTTTCTCCTCCCTCAGTTGCTAATACTCTTCCCCACTGCTGAAATTAATTACCTTATATATATTTTGTATGTATTTAGATGCATACATGTTTCCTCTCTTGATAGATCATAAGCTCTCTGACTTGTAGTAAGTTAAGTACTGGGGACCCAGCTGCCTTCGACATAATAGGTGCTTAAGAAATGCTTGTTGATTGGTCAGTACTTGAATAGCATGCCCCTGGGAATTTCATGTGACCTCATTGTGGAAGCTGTTTTGAAAGGCAGCATGATATAGTAGGAAGTGCAATGAACTGGGAATCAGGAGTCCTGGGCTCTAGTATTACCTTTGCCATTATTAGTTGTGTGATACTATGAGTAAACCAGTCAGCTTGCTGGGTTCAGTTTCTTCAACTATAAAAGGAAGGAGTATGATCTATAAGGCTCTTTCCACCCTACTCTTTCACTCCTCCCAGCTCTGCTTTTGAATTTCTTGAGTTCTCAACCATATCCCAGCAGGCTCCTCACACTGGAATGTCTTTCTATCTTCCTGGTGCATGCCTCTAATTGATGTGAGTTCCTCCTAGAACCTCCTGACCAATCATACTCATTCTTTTATTACTCTTCTGGCTCTATTCCTGACTCTCCAAACTTCTCTGTTGTGGACCTTAGTGGTACCTTCTTTCTCTCCCCTCCCCCCAAGATATTCAGCTCTCTTTTATGTGATGTCTTCTCTCATTGTGGGAAAGTGTATAAGCATTTATATGGTGCCTACTATGTACCATTTGCTGTGCCAAAGGTCTCTCTTGGTCTTTCTCTGTCTCTGTCTCTTTCTCTGTCTCTCAAACAAATATTACTTCATTTTATCCTTGCAAGCAGCCTGCAATATAGATGTTATTATTTTTCCTATTTAACAGCTGAGAGAATCAAAACAGATGGAGGTAGTGTTTCAACCAGGGTCACACAGCTAATCAGTATTAATGGTCATATTTGAACTTGTCTTCCTGATTCCAGTTCAGGTATTCTACTATACCAGCAACCACCTCTATTAGAATATAAGCTTAAGATCTAGGATTGTAAATGTATTCCTGGTTCTTAGTACAGTGACTAACACACAGTAAACATTTAATGTATGCTTGCTGATGATTTACAGTATATAAGACTACAAAATTAATCTTTAACATAAATAGTGAAGCAATTCATTTTTTTCATTATATATGTAGTATGTAATGTAATATATAGTATGTGTGGGTATGTGTGTGTTTGCACATACATGAGCATACAGGAGCATGTGCATGTATATCCAAGAGAAAATAGCAAGTAATTAATCTTCTCTGGAGAAGTTATTGGATTCTTGAAGTCATTACTCTGATTTTTGTTCCTCTATTTTTTTTAATAGAAAATGTTACTATTTCCTATAACAAAGATTGTGTCAGATAGTCTTTTAGTAGACTAAGGAGTACATTTCCGATTATAAATACTTCATTTCTGAAAAAGACATTTTTTTAACTTACTGATATAAATATGTGTATTAACTCCATCTACAGAATGTAAGCTCCTTGAGCACAGGGACTAATTCATTTTGTCTTTGTTTCCCAAGGGCCTAGTAGAATGTCTGGCACAGAGTAGCTCATTAATAAATACTTATTGTATTAAAAAATGGCAAAGAAAGTCAATTAATCAATCATCACACATTTATTAAATGTCTATTATGTGCTAGACATACAAGATATAAAGACATGTAAAGAAAGCTTCCATTCATGACCTATGGGATAGAATTTTTTTTCCTTTGTTGTCAATCCCAAACCTTTCTCAAACACTACATTCATTTTGAAAAGTTAAAATATTCTCACAAAACCAAATATTCTGTAGGGGTCTTAAAATTTTCCCTAAACCAATTGTTCCTGCTGTGATTATCCCCTTCAGGGCTCAGGTGTAGCTCTCATTTCATTACACCTGCCTTGCTTTGTGGTCACATGTGGGCAATGCCGTTCCACATTACTCCACCTTTCAAAACACCTGTATAATTGACTCATCATTCCCATTTCCTCTGGGACTAGTCCTGTATGCCTTGTCTACCCCACAATTGTGGGCAGGTGAAATTGTTCTCCATCATGTGATCTTTGGCCATCTGGATGAAAGGGATAAAACTGCTCATTTCCATTTGTGACTGAAAGCACCACTATACAACATTAGATTACAAATCATGAAATTTCTTGGGAGCTACTTGTTAGATATTGAGAAAGTCTTGATTAAATGCTCATAGATAGATTAGAGGCTCATAGATAGAGAAACCCGTTGATATAGAGGGAATGATAAGAATCTCTGTTAATATAATCTACCAGTAACTAGTTTCTCCTTTCTAGATCATTCTAGATTCATTATAATCATAGAAACTTACTTAAATAGCAAATCCACTAAAACTAAGTTCTTAAACTGTTGTTGCAACCCCATATGGGGGTCTTATAACTGAATGTGAGGGTTGTGAAATTATGATTTATTATGAGGAAATATTTGATTTTTATATCTATTTTATACATCTTCATATCTGGTATCACATAAAAATTTCTCGGGTGAAAAAGGTACTAAAATAAGTGAAGGGCAGCAGGGCATAGGAAGGTCTGGATTCAAATCCTGAATCTGACAATTACTAGAGCCATTGCTAAATCTTAGTTTCCTCATCTATGATATGGGGAAAACAATACCCTCAAAACCTATTCCATAACATTGGAGGCATGTGACAAAATTTGTATAAAGCAATATGCAAATTTTAAGTCACTATATTATTGCCCATTGTTATTAAGTAGACAAGGTAAAAGGAAAGTGAATAGCATTTGAAAGGATTTATTGCCTATAGAATATTTGTAGTAGGAATAAAACAATAAAGCATGTAAGATATTTAGTGTCTTCTCTTTACAGAAGTATTCAGAAAAATGTACATATTGCATTTCCTAATCTAAATAATGATTTTCTCCAGTGTAAGAAATACCCGTTAGTAAACCAAAGAGATAGGATCTTCTTAAGTTGGCTGTTGTTTGTACCCACCTTAAATTCTGTTATAACTCAGAATATAGGAAATACCAGAGCTTGTCAAGTCCTATCTTCTTATTTTACAGGAACTAAGGTGGAAATCACTGAGTGACTTGCCCCAAATCTCACAATTAGGGAATACCATAGCAAGGTCCTCTGATGCCAATCTAATGTTCTTTCCATTAGCTGCTATAGAAATGTTCTCCATTGATGTGGTTTGGCAACTTGACTCTAATTTATTATCTTAGAGATTTAACTGGGGCACAGAGATGTTAACTGACTTACCCATAATCATACAGCTGGCATGTATTATAAGACAGGACTTCAGTGGAGATCTTTATGACTTCAAGGTTAGCATTTTATAGATTATGAGATACTGCTTGCCATATTTCTTCATATAAGGTAATCCAGTTAATGACCAAAAACAACTCACTTTACGCCAATAATAGAATATAAGCTCCTATAGGACAGAAATAGGCATTTTGTATGAGTGCTAAATGTTAGTTGTTGATCAGTTAGTATTTTATATCTGAAATCTCATTTGGTTGTCATATTCTGTGAGGAAGATGGTACAAATAGCTATTATTCCCATTTTACAGATGGGGAAATTGAAATGCAAAGAGATTTCATATCTAGTAATGGTGGAACTAGAACAAGATCCCAGGTTTCTTGCTTCCAAATTTAGAGATCATTCTATAGCATCATTCTGCCTCTCTAATAGTTTGTGACTCTATTGAGAGCACAATTTAATGTGATAAAAATTATATCATTCTGAAGAATAAAATTATTTTGTCATTTTGCATTATAGAATGGAAGTTTTAAAATTCTCAGACCAGCAGATTATATATCCATAGTGTTTTTTTTTCTTCTCAGAATTGCAGAGTAAGAACATAGAAATCTTCTGTTAAGAGATCATTGGGCCATCTACTTTGGTAACTTGCCGTTGGCAATGGTCTATGCCTAATGTTACAGAGGAAGGCAAAAATAAAAACCATAATGCACCTGGTCAATTATGCATTGCTACACCATAGGGGGGAAATTCCTTCCTAACCCCAGCTGGTGATCGGTTTATGCCCTGAAGCATGGGGATTGATATGCCTTGTAACTTTTTAACCTAGTTAGTGTAACTGCCAATGTTATTCCTATTCATATAAATTTCTAATCCTTTTTTGAATCTTGCAAGACTATTGGCCTCAATAATATCCTGCGGCCACAAATTCCATAGGTTGATTATACGCTGCTTAAAAAAGTATTTCCTTTTATCCGTTTTAAATTTGTTGCCTTTTAACTTCATCAGATGGTCCTTGTTCTTGCATTATGGAGCACAGGCAGTTGGAATTGGTTTTTATTTACCCAATCATTTTCCATATTTCTATTAAAATCTATCCTTTTAATTTTTCACTCTGGCTAAATCCATTTTGAATCCCAGTAACATTAAGAATACTTTATATCATTTATCTTCAAAAGAGCTCAAAAATCATCCATCAGTCTTGGCTAATAACCCTGCAACATCCCTATTGTTCTTATTATTCTCTATTTATGACAAAACAAAGAGATGTCAAATGACTTGTCCATGGTCAGTAACTCATTGATTCTCCTTAAGGGAATTATTGTTTTCATTCTGCCATTTTGCTCTTCCCTCAAATGCCCTAACCTTCTAGTTCCTTAATCTATTTGATTCCCTCTCTTTCCTTCTAATGAGACTCCTGATTTTTATATGGCAATCCATTCACTTTATTTCAAACACCCCTCAGCATCATCCTTTCCTCCAACCTCTGATGAAGAGATGACTTTTGCTCACCACTCCTATAGTTTTTTTTTTCACTCCTATAGTTTTTGTTGGCAAAAGTGTTTTGGAGGCAGCTCTCAGGAGCTTCTTGAGAGTCAAATATTAAATTTTCAATGTGAGCATTTAACCTCAACAAATGAGTAAAAGTTACAAAATAGACCTTGCTTGGGTTATTATTTTGCTGATTGTTTTGACTTAAGAAAGTGATGGATAAAGATATTAACAACACAGATTAAACTCAAAAGTGTATCATATGTACATAGTATTTCCCCCCAGAGTAGCAGTTGTTAAACAAACACACCACATTTCTAGAATATTGCTTCCACTATCATCTTTTTTTTTTGTTTTTTATTTTTGTTTCTCTCTCCCAGACTTTCTGACTCTAGCTTCCTCCTTTCCTTCCTTTCACGTTTGCTCTTTCTTTTAATATCTCCCTATCAATAATTTCCTTCCTTGCTATCCACAAACACACTCAACTTTTCCCCATTCTTAAAAATAAAATCCTTTCAAGGTTCCACCATTCTCATTAGGTATCATCTCATATATCTCTTCTTTTCTCAATAAACTCCTTGGAAAATGTCACTTATAGTCAGTTCCTCCACTTTCTCTATTCTTACTCTTTTCTAAACCCTCGGCAATTTGGCTGTCAGTCTCATCTTAATCACCAAATATGATGATCTCTTCTCATATTTTTCTTCTTTGACAATGCAGTATCTTGGAATGGTACAAATAGAAATGGCTACATAAGTTTTCCCCTGGATTCTTTTTCATTGATAGTTTACATACAGTTTTGTTTATTTAAGTAAATTGGAAAGGAGAACTAAAGCACACATTTGGGTATTTTTTTTTGAAGCTTAGGTATATGAAGAATATGAGCTCTTAAGTTACAGGATGCAAATTCATGCGTAAATAACTCAACTAGTACTATTTCCCTAATTATATTATATTTTATTTTGTCTGTGGAACACAAGCTGGGCTAACATTAGTTAAATTTGTGAAATAGGTGAATTTAATTTCTTTCCCACTCACCTTCTTCTATGTCCCTTTCCCTTACTTTCACTTTCTTTTTTTCACCCCTCAACACCTAGCTATGATTTCCAGGTCTCTCATCTTTATAAAAAGTAGTCCTGATTAGTAATTGACACTATAATGGTAATTCACAGATTAAAAATATTTTAAAGTATACTATGTCCAAGTTCATAAAGTAGAATATTTTAAAGTTCTAATCCCAATTGGGAATAAAAATGTTACTTATATATATATATTATGATATAATCTAGGTTCTCATATTTCTCTTTAGAAGATTTGAATTTTAAAGATAAAGGAACCTCCAAGAATATCTCTAACTGTGCTATTTAAAACACTCTGCCTGAGGTTGACTCTAGACATACTCTTGGAGGGGATAATTGCAGTTTTTTTTTAAATTTAAAAGCCACTATATTCACCACTCTTTGTTTTATGAAATTATAATAATCAAATAATTCACCACCACCAATTGGTAGGTGCTTGATTATGCTTGATTATGACCCTATATATTTTAGCTAGAATGGTCCTCTTAAAGCAAAGGTTTTGTTTTTTAATTTGTGTATATGTGTGTGTGTGGGGGTGGTGGAGGATTGTACTCAGAGTCTTTTCAGGAAGGTAGAGTCTGCCAAAGTTCATGTTCTACTGGCATATCATTTAAGAACTTAATTCAATCCTGAGATGAGACTTGAAGGTAGGACTTTATAGATCAAAAAGGATGACAGTATCTAAAAGGTATTTGATTGAAAAAATATGGATTGTTCAAATAGCAAGTATGATATATAATTGAATCTGAGTCTGTAAATTCTACTGGTAGTATTGTGATATTAAGAAAATTTGAAGAAGATATCAAGGCATATTAGATAATTCTCTTATGGTGATATTAGGGGAAGATTTGGACAAAATTGCATAACATGAGGAGGCATAATGGGTTACTATTTGCACTCATAAAGGGAATACATGAAATCATGGATCCATTGACATAGCTGAATTTACCACTGCTGGGAAGAATATGCTCCATAATTTCCCCCGAGTTCTCGTATATTCTTTTAGACCTATTTTGAACATTTATATATAGGAATGTACATAAAATGCAAATGTACATGTAAATATACATGCCTATTTCTCTTCTTATGCCAAGTCACATGAGAAAATATTTCTAAATCACTCAGCACAGTGTCTTGTACATAATAGGTACTTAATAAATGCTTATTCCTTTCCCTTCCCATTCCATCCAAAGATGCTATGGCCAAATGTGCTACATTATTATTTATTGTTGGAACATAGTTCCATGTCCTTTTTATGTATTACTGTGCATGAAGCCAATCCTTTGGGTTTCTTTGAGGCTATTGGTAGACCTGTGGTTGTACATCATTCAGGCTTTACTTCTGTTCAAAATGTGTCATTCTATTTCTTAGCACTGGCTCTTCCTTTTGCTACTGTTTCTAAGCTGTCCACAACTATGTTGGATCATTTGAAATTGTACTGAAGTACATCTTGCAATATTTCTTCTGACCACCCTGCTTGTTGTTATCCTGCTTGAATTCCCAATATAGCAGCTGTTTGTGTATTCTACTGTAAGTCATGATGAAGTAAATTGGAGCTCTAGAAACAGATGTATTGAAGTGCTTCAAGAAGATGTAAGTATAGCCAAAAATAACAATGCTTTACAGATGAATCTAGTTACACAGCCAAGATCATTACTAGATCATTGTATCCTGTTTTCAGTTTTATACTGAAAAAAAGAGAAATTGTAGAAATTCTGGAAGGAGTAATGAAATCAGATAAAGGATATGAAGAAGGAATTATCTAATAATACATTTATAGAAAAACTTAAAGTTTACAAAATGCTTTCCTAAAAACAACTTGTGATATAAATAATACAAATGTGATGATTATTTTCTCTATTTTTTCCTACTAAATCTATCCCTTCTTTAAAGTTTCTTATTTCTGTCAAAAATACTACCTTCCTTTCAGTCATTTAGCTTTGCCAACTAGGAATAGTTCTTAATTCTTAACTCTCCCTCATTTTTCCATTCTCAATCATTTGTCAAGCCCTGGCAATTTTATTTCTAAATTGCTTGTACCATCCCTTTTTATTTACATGGCCAGTACTTTAGTTGGGGTCCTCATGCCTTCTTGCCTAGACTTAATTGGAACCCCTGCTTCCAGTCTCTTTTCTCTTCAATCTATTCTCTGCACAGCTACCAAAAAAGCCACAAAAACTTCCTAAGCACAGGTATGAAAGATTTACACTTCATGATCTTTGAATGAAATTTAACCATCATTTTGAAAATAAGTAAATGGAGGTTTTGATAGGTTTAAGTGACTTATTTATATTTATGTAAGTAACAGGTTCATAGTCACACAATTTTATAGTTGGACTAGACCTCAGCAACCTTGTCCATACCCAAAAAAGTATCCCTACTACAACATATTTATTAAATACTTGCAGACCTGCAATGAAGGAGAAATCATCAACACCTGAAACTTCTAACCTTTGTTCTGACTCAATATGCCAACAAATTCAGAAAACTCAACAGTGACCATTGAATAGGATATGATTAGTTTACAGCCCTAACCTAAAGAAAGGCAATACCAAAGAATGTTCAAATTACCAAACAATTGTGCTTTCTTTACATACCAGCAAGGTTATGCTTAAAATTCTGCAAGCTAAGCTTCAGCACTATGTAAATCAAGAATTACCAAAAGGATGGGCTGGTTTTTGAAGAGGCAGAGAAACTAAAGACCAAACCATCAACATTCAGTAAATTATGGAGAAAGCAAGGTAATTCCAGGAAAAAAAAATATGCTTCTGCTTCAGTAACTATACTAAAGTCCTTGACTGTGGATCACAATAAAATGTGGCAAGTTCTCAAAGAAGAACTTGTCTCCTGAGGAACCTTTGTGCAAATCAAGAAACAACAGAAATGAACATGGAATAGTTGATTGGTCTAAGAGCAAAAAAAGAGTAAGATAATACTGTATTGTCACCTTATTAATTTAACTCATATGTAAAGCACATTATACAAAGTGCCAAGCAGGATGAACCAAAAGCTAGAATTAAAGTTCTAAAGTACTCTAAACTCTAAAGAATTAAGGGAAAAATCAGCAATATCAGCTATACAGGTGATACCGCTCTGATGGCAAAAAGTAAAGAAGAATTAAGAAGCCTTTTGATGAGGATGAAAGAGGTGAGAAGCCAAAGTTGGTTTGAAGCTTAACATAAAAATACTCCCAAGATCTTGGCAACTGGTCCTATTGCTTCCTGAGAAATAGAAGGAGAAGAAATGGAAGAATTTTCAAATTTTATATTCTTGGGCTCAAAGATCACTGTAGATGGTGACTGCATCTATGAAATCAAAAGATACTTGCTCCTTGAAAAGAAAGCTATGGCAAATTTGGACAACATACTAAGAAGTGGAGACTTTACCTTGTCAACAAAGGTCCATATGGTCAAAGCTATGGTTTTTCCACTAGTGATATGTGGTTGGGAGGGTTAGACTATTATAAGGAAGTCTGAGAACTGCAATTTTGAATTATGATGTTGAAGAAGACTTTTAAGAGTCCCTAACTCAACAAGGAAATTAAATCCTGGCTTCAATACCAACATTAATTCAGGCTGTCCATTAGAAAGACAAATACTAACGATGAAGCTTAAATAGTTTGGTCACATAATGAGAAGACAAGACTCATTGAAAAAGACCCTGATATTAAGAGAGTTTGAAGGCAAAAAGAGAAGGGGCCAGCAGAGGATGAGATGGATAGTTAGTGACACAGAAGCAATGAACATGAGCTTGGGCATTCGTTGGGAGATAGTGGAGGATAGGAAGGGCCTGTGTGGTCTGTGAAAGTATGTAGAATCAGACATAACTGAACACCTGAATGAAAAAAAAATCCACAACAACAAACCCTTGTTCCTACTTCTATCCTCTGAGGTAAAACAGAACAAATTAATTCTCTTTCCAAAAGACAATCCTTAAAGTGCTTGATGACAGCTATTATGTCTCCATTGAATTTTCTTTTTTTTTAGATTGAATATCCCTAATATCTTCAATATATAAACATATGACAAGGACTCAAAGTCCTTCACCATTTTGATTATCTTTCTTTGGGAACAACAATTTTTCAGTCTTTTCTAGACTGAGATACATAGAATTGAACATAACGTGTGGTCTGATGAGGGCAGAGTCCAATGAGCTATCACCTCATTATTTTTGGAACCTATGTCTTTAATGAAGCCCAAGAACAGATTTTCTTTTTTTTTTGACTTTCTCATTATGTTTCTGACTCATATTTAGTTGGTGATCTACTAAAATCCTCCTTTTTGGGGGACAGACTGCAGTCTAACTGCCCATATCTTGTAACTTGTCACATCGATTTAAAAAACATCTGTCTGTCTATCTAAAAAACAACATAAATCCCTACTGAATTTCAACTTACTAGACTCATCCAAAAGGTTCAGCAGGCCAAGATCTTATTGGATTCTGTTATCCTATATGTTAGTTATCACCTTCAGCTTTGTGTAATCTGCAAATTTGATAAATATGCCTCCTATAATTGAAGTCAAATCATTAAAAAAAAGTTTAAAAAAACAATCAAAGATTTCTGGGGACTTCTGATGGAGACTCCAGGCAAGTTGACAGAAAACATTCTCAATTCTGAATCTATCTAGTTATATTATTATCCTGCCCACATAATATTTTATCTAATGTCTTGCTAAAATCAAAGTAAACTACATCCACTCATTCCTTGATCTGCCAGGTTAATAACCTAGAAAAAAAAGTGTTGTAAGATTAGTCTAGCATAATTATTCTTTTTCATTTTTTATTTTTAATTACCAAGTGTTTCTTTGTTCTTTTCCCCTGGCTTGATCTATTCTTGATGAAGCCATGCTGTCTCTATAATCACTGTTTCCTTTTCTGGATTCACTAACTATCCTTTGAAAATACTTCCTAGAATTTTCCAAGGAATTAAAAAAAAACTTTTTGGCCTATAGTTTGTAGACTGGATTCTTTTGCTATTTTTGAAAACTAGGACATTTGCTCTTTATCCATCCTGAAGTACCTCTCCCATTCTTCACAAAATTGCAAATGAGATTCAGAATTCACATCTAACTGTGAGATCTTTCTGTACCTGAGGATGGAATTCATGTGGACCAAGAGATGAAAATAATTGTCAACAGCAAGTAGGCAGTCATTTGCTTTTGCAAGACTTTGTTGAGTCTTCTCGACATGGTAATACTTGTTGGTATTGGAGTCAGGATTTGAACCTATATTTCCTGTCTCATCCCATTGAATAATATCATGGAAGTTTAAGGATCTGAGATTCTTTAGGAAAAATAAGAGAAAATGTAGAGTTAAATTTTGAAATAATCTTTAGGTATTTGTAGAATTGTTGATTCATTATAAGATATTGACTAGCTGTTTTGCATCTTTTTTGAAATTAAAAAAAGAAATGAAAGCAAATAGTGTAGAGAGATTAATTATAAAGATGACATGAATAGCTTGAGAAAAGGGGAGTAGAGAAAAATAGATCAGCTTTTCTTTACCCTATTTTACAATTCTAACATGAAACCAACAGATATTTATTGACATCTTTGGTATATAAGGCACCATACTAATTGCTATGGGGAAAACAAAGAAGAGTAAAACACATTTTTTTTTTTACTTAAAGACTTTATAGTCTACCTGGGGAGATTATCTAAATTTCTAAAGTTATATAATAAAAAAGAAAGAAAGAACCTTAGACAACAATAGAAAGGCTATACCATACAAATACATGATGGGTAAATGAACAATAAAGATAATAAGTGTTCTAGGAGTTTGGAGAGGGAAAGAAAATATCAGTCCAAAAGGCTCAAAAATGTTCAGGAATAGCCTCAACTTTGGTGTCCATCTCTAGATGGGCACATATCTTCTTATTGCTTTTGCTTATGTATTGATTTTTGAGTGTGTTCTTTTTTTATTCCCTCTGCATGTCTACATGCATTTTCAATAATGTATTTTCCTCTGCTATGCCATTTTTCTGACTATGCTGATTTATTACTATCTTGAAAGCTGTTCAGATTTTCAGTTTCATGAAAAGTAAGATCTCATCCCATGATCTCTGAATTTCAAGTCAAGGCAGTGAAAATTTAGACAATTGTCTAAATTCATAATACAGATCTGTTTTTCTCAACTTAAAGCTTCCTTCAATTTTCCTTCTCTCCTTTCCCTCAGTTACTTAATTCTATGGCTGCATTCATAGATATTCTAGTTCCTTATTATTGCAAAACAAAAAACATAATTCAATATCTATTTTGTTTATATGATCCTACTTTTTCTTTATCTTTAATCTCCTTTTACTAATTGCCACTGGTGTTTTTTTTTGGGGGGGG
>JAJPUD010008790.1:0-83447 GCA_023553655.1 Myrmecobius fasciatus
TTTTTTTTCCTTTTCTAGGCTAAATATCTCTGCTTTTAAAAATTGATTCTCATTATAAAAGAGCAGAATAAGTTATATCAGATGTATTCCTGAAAAGTTGTGTGCCAATCAGATGTTTCTGGATAAGATCCTGTGTTAGCTGTATGAATGGATATATTCCTATAGCAATAAATCATTCAGTAGACTTTGTAAAAATGCTAATGATCCTTTTCCTAATTATAAAAATAGTTTTTCATGCAATCTTGAACTTTAAATAGTTAAATGTCCAGTTTTCTCCTTTTACAGATGTTTTGCAAATTTTTATTTCTGAATCTCTAGAATTGCAAGATACCTGAGAAATCATTTTGTCAAATCCTTTATTTTACATCTAGGGAAACTGAGACCCAAAGAGACTATATGAATTACAGTGCATATATCTGCCAGCAGTGGCATCCTGGTGTTCTGAATCCAGTCCACAACTATTTCTCCTATTCCATGCTTTTCTGTTGTATTTTAAAGCCAGATTTTTATTTATTGGGTTTTATTAAAATGACACTCCTCTTATTTACACAAATAGTTGTAATTTCATTTGTTTCTTCTTTGTGTTTTACTTTTTTAGTTGTCTTCTGATGCTAGTTGATCCATGGGGGGTTATTTAAACGTTAGGCTATGAACATGTTTAAAATATGCAAAAGGAAGAAGCCATAGTTGAATGAAAATTAATTTATAAATTAAACTTCTTTAGAGAAGAATTATATCTAAAACCAGTAGACCTTTTCTGTTTTAATGAAAAAAAATCCATAAGCAATGTCATAAAACATTTTTTTCAAATACTATTTCATAGGTTATAAAAATCCCCCTTGATAAATGTTATATGAAGTGCTTTAGTTTCTTTATTAGTGTTTTGTATGAGAGCTAATGACCTTGTATAAGGCAAACATAAATTATATTCACATGCCTTCCCTAGAGTAGCTTTATGTAAATGTGAAGCAATAGTTCAGGTTTGAACTTCTGCAGTAACAAAAGAAAATAAGTTTTATCGGGGTTTGGGGGTTTGGGCACTGAGACAAAATGAGCAAGTTAATTAACATGTTTTATTTAAGATATAAACAACTAGCATGAAAGTAACATATAGATAATGAAAGCAAACTTTATATCTCAGTCTCTGGTTTAAAAAATTATTCAGCACAGTATAGTGCTGTGAGACAAACCCAGATTTATACTCCAGAGTGTCTGGGTTCCCATCCCAGATTTGTCACATATTAGTTTCCTGCCTTTGGAATGGTCACTCAGTTTCTCCAAAATTCTTTTCAGCTGAATAAGTGAACAAGGGCTCGAAGTCCTTTAATACAACTTCTAACTACAAAGCTTAGGAGCTCTTTTTAGGTTACATTCTCTCAAATAGATACTTTGGTTAGTGAAGACAGTTATGAAACATTGTTTTAAAATATTTTTACAACTTGCAGTAGTTGTCTCCTCAATGCAATAAGCACTTATTAAGGGTCTATTGTGTGCCCAGGTCTGGGACTAGGCTAAGTGCTGGGGATTCAAAGAAAGAACTGAAATGATCCCTGCTCTCAAGGGGTTGACTTTTTACTAACTAGTCTAGTGCTAAGCTTCACATTGAATTTGAACAAGATTCTTTATTAATTCAAGAGAGAAATCTGGTTTTCTCTATGACCTCACACACAGAAGTCTGAAGTAAATTAATATATCATCTTACAGAGAGCGCCCATTGTGGCTTAAAAGTCACATATTGCCATTTACAAAAAAAAAGAAGTTTTTAGCTTATTGTTTCCAATATATTGTGTGTAAATCACAGAGGATCATTGATTTAGAGCTAGAAGTGATCTGGTTCAATTCTCTTATTTTATCAGCAAGGAAACAGACCCAGTAAGATAAAGTGCCTGGCCCAAGATCACAAAAGTAGTATTAGAAGAGCCAGGATTAACTCCAAATACCGAGTACTTCCGAATATCATGATCAAAAGTAGGAGGGAGGAGCCTGGGAAATTATGGGAAATCTGTAAAGACATAGAAGGCATATCAGGAATTTATTAAGCATTTAAACATGCCTTGTACTTCTCTAAATGCTAAGGATAGTAAGACAGACTAGAAAAGAGTCTCCTTGCAACAGTAACATTTCAGGGGCTAGTAGTGGGAGTTGGGTTGGGGACTAGGTGAGACAAGCACATACGGAAATAACAAAATACAAATTGTAGCAATAGGACTAGACCTGTAATTTTATTGATAAAGGGGAACTAGGATGAAAAATTTCCCAAAGCAATGAAGACTAGTACCTTCTGTTTGGCTGGGTAGGTGACTGGGTACCCATCAAAGGTAGTCTTAGACACTTACTAGCTGTGTGACCCCGAGCAAGTCACTTTGCCTCAGTTTCCTCATCTGTAAAATGAGCTGGAGGAGGAAATGGCAAACCATTCCATTATCTCGGCCAAAAAAAAAGGTCATGAATATTCAGACATGACTAAAATGACTGAATAATAACAAACCTTCCCTTTAGAAAGTCAAGTAACCTTGTTGTATATTAGAGACAGGTTTTCCTGGTTCAAAGGCTCATCATCTATCCACTACACTATTCTGTTTCTCAATACAAAAAATGTGCTTATATGTGTTTGTGGGTGTGTGTATATATAGATATGTATATGCAGATAGGTTTGTTTTGTTTTTATTCACTTATTTATCTCTTTGTTTATTCATTCATTTGTTCCTTTATTATGAGATACAGTCCCCAGTTTCATTAGTGATGCAGTTTACAAATATTCTCTCTAAGCAGCCTGTGGAGAATGCTTTCCATGTTAAGTGAACATCTGAAACCTGAGAAGCAGCCCCTTTTTTTCTGGCATGTAGTATTAAGGGTGGGGGGTGGGAGAAGCTGCCAAACTGGTCACGTGGGATGCCTAGCGCATGGGTCATTGGGGAAGCCAGGCCACTTCCTGCAGCTTGCCTAAAACAAGCCAGACTAGTCCTGAACTTGTGAACTTGATCTGGCAGACACATTACAGGAGCCTAACTTCAGATTTCAGTGTAAACAGGACAAAGAGAGGGAGAGAGAAGTTGTTTTCTCCGACAATGGTACCTGTCACCCTCGTTACTGGAGATGTCCTTTCACGTTTGATTTAGGCTTCGACTGTGAGGCTCTGTAGGACTTCTTTTCAAGCTGTTGGGCTTAGCCAGTGCTATCAGCTGCTCCGCTTAAACTGTCCTTCTGCAACGGTCATGGGGGCTATGATGGTTTGTCGACAGGTAACCACTGTACATGTGTTTCAATTTAGTCTTTTTTTTTTAATTGGGGTTTAAATGCCATCTCCTTTGTATTGATTCCATTCCAAGGGAATTAACATTATACTGGGGGTAGGGGTGGGGGAATGTGTGTGAGAAACACAGACACACAGACCGACAGACAGACAGAGACAGAGAGCCTAGAGACAGATTGAGAAAGAATGAACCACAGATGTAACTCTAAGAAAGGATGTCTTCACACTAGATTATGAGACATGAAACTCCCCAGTGTTGACATAAAGAGGGAACAGTCAAATACTTTCCAATTACCTCACATTGGGACAATAGTCAGAAGCTCATTGGATAACTGAACTAATCCTTAAGAACTAGAGCATTGATCAAAAAATGGCACACAGGGCTAGCAACATCCTCAAAATAAAATGCAAAGAAAAGGAGATCTTTTGAAATCTTTGTGCCAAGGATAACTTGGAATCCTTTGGATTCCTCCTTGTAAGTATGCAAGTTTATTTAACAAATTAGTAGCCCCTGGGCTACTTCTTAAGATTCCAGGTTACAAACTTTGATGATGGGAATTTCTTCTACTAGGGATATGTACTAAAAAATCTAGACCCACTTCCCTCTCCTCTGAAAATAATAATAGCAGATATTCGCATGTAATTCAAGGTTTTAAAAGTGTTTTACATGTACTATCTTTATTCAGTGTCATAATAGCCCTCTACTATAGGCATTACAGATATTATTACTTCTGTCTTACAAATGAGTAAACTGAATCACAAAGCTAGAAAGCATTGGTGGTGGCGTGATTCAAAGATATATGTTCCTGACTTAAGCAAGCACTCTATTTAATATAACATAATATGTTATATGTGGAAATGTGGATATGTAAATATATACATACATACATTTAAAAAACTATAAGCAATTAATTGTTAAAGCCTAGTATGCATTTTTATAAATCTTCAGAATCCAGTCTGGCTTGAAGGTAGTGGTAATAATAATAATAATTCAACAACAATAATAATAACTTTCATTTATAAAACACTTTAAAGTTTACAGAGCTTTGCAAATATTATCTCATATCTTCACAATAACTCTGTAAGGTAGATGTTATAATAAACCCAATTTTACAGAAACAATGGCAGACAAGAAGGGGAGCTGTTTGAAATATAATTTGTACATCAGTGATATGTAAGTTATTGAGTATGTAAGTTCTTTGAAGGCAGAAACCATTTTGTTCTTTCGTTACATCCCCTATCCCTAGCACAATGCTTTTGAAGCCTGGTACTGAATGAATGTTTTTGGCAATCTTTGGTTCATTTCTCATATATCCACTCCAACTACCTTTCCAGATCAACATAACATAGACTTTCCTCATTTCTGCATGAAACAAAACTGTTTCGACCAATAGTAACATTGGGCATCTAGGTGGCCAGGGACTAAAATGCTAGGCTTGAAGTCAAAAAGAACTAAATTCAAATCCTGTCTCAGGCACTTATTCTATGCCCATAGGAAAAGCCCATCACCTTTCTCAGCCTCAGTTTCCTTGCCTGTAAAATGCCAATGATAGCACTTGCCTCCCAGGCTCATTAAGAAAATGAAATGAGATAACATGTAAAATACTTTGCAAATCTCAGAGCTCTGTGCTGGCTATGTCATCAAATTTAGCTTTTAATTCATTTTCCTTCTTGAAGGCAAATTCAATTCCATTTAAATAGGCTTCTTTGGATCCCTGGTCAGCTGTATTTTCCAAAGGGACTGTTGGTCCATTCTGGCTCCAGTTGGATGACTAGTGAATTACTCAATCATTTGCTTGCAGTGGTCTATTCTCACTTTTACATGCATATGCATGTATGTGTATACACCGAGTAAATAAAAGAGAGCCAAGAAACTCCTCTGACAATTTAAAAAAATAATGAAGGTTCATCTCGATTTGGGAATAATCAACCCCAAATCAGCATGCCTTCAATTTGATTTAGACTGCCTGCTGCATGTGAAGTGGGGAAACATCTCGTGTCTATGATTCTCATTAGGTGATGCTTCTGTGGCCTGTCCTGTTGAAAAACAGCTTCCAAGATGTGTGTTTGACTAATGAGCAGCAAATGCCCTGCTTCTTGCAATTAGTGAGAAATTGGTAGGAAGGCCATATGGGTTCGGGAAAGTTTTCTGCATTTTCCTCTAAAACCAAAACAGATAATGGGTCAGAAAGCATAATGGCCTTTTTCAGACACTTGGAAAAATTCAAGAATATGATTTGTTTAGATAGAGAAAGGGCAGTTTAGATATAATAAGGGATAGTTTTCCCTTGAGCTTCAAAAGAAGACAGATTGCTTTTTAAAAAAGCATCCATGTCAACAATGTAAAATTTCTCTGAAATGACCCAAGGACATTCTCAATAGTAATTAGCTGAAATCGTTTAATTCTGATGTCTCTATTCTGTTCATTGTTGGGAACTGATTAGCCCACCTCTTAGGGAAAAAAAATAATAAAAAAGGAAGACACCAAAATCTCATGAGACCTGGAGATAATGATTATGTGAAATGGCAACTTATTTAAGATTCTTGGCTTTCTGTCATTAATTAAGAGCTTATTCTATTGATGAAAGTTTTGTTTCTGTCTTCAGACAATTTTGTTTGCCAGTGCAGGGACTTATAATAAGACACAGAACTCCTCCAAAAGCCCTATTTAGAGTCAAGCAATTCTTTATGCCAGAGGATATAAGATATTAATATGAAACATGCAGAATCTGGCCATTAGGAGAAGACACTTCTAATTCAAAGGTTTTGGAATGATTCTTATGAAGCTAGAATTTCTGACACTTAAATTTTTGTTCCCCTGCCCCCTCCAAAATATGTATATGCACATGTATGTATATATGTGGTATCTTCACATATGTATTGTATATTTATATATGTTTTAAGACAACACTAATGTATTGTTCTTGAGATGATATACATTGGGGCTTTTCCTTTCCCATAAAATGAAGATCTTGCTTCTCTTTGTTGTGGATATTTATTCAGTAAAGATATATTGAGTGCCTGTGATATGCATGGCACTAGACTGGGAGAGTTACAATGGCATATACACCATTATGCCTAATAGAAATGGAACCAGAGGATAAATCGATGGATGAAGATTTAGACATGTAGAAAATAAAATTGGAGAGGATTCTAGCAACTGGCCTCCATCTCCTCTGAAAAGTAGGAGGCAAGATTATCTGCTAACTGGGAAAGAAAATGCTGAGGTCTTTAGTGTAAAAGATTTTTTAAAATTTCTAGCAGATTGCGTAAGTTTAAATATTTCTGTTGGAAAAGATGCTCATTTGAATGAAAGAATATAGTAGGGAAAGATTGATGATTTGTAACCATTTTACTAAAACATAAAAGAAACCTATTATATTTCCACAGTTGATTTATTTGTGCTTGTACAAACTATACTGTGTATTTGGTTTATTCAGGAACAATATTAGAAGTACATATAAGCTACAGAACATTTCCCAACCAGTATTGTTTAACAATTATTTCATCAATACATTACAACCAAAGTCCACTATTAAATCAGAAACTCCAACTTTAAAATGGTCTGGTCGATGATCCAGGACATTTGTCCATATGGATCTGCCCCATAATTTTATTTTTACCATGTTTCCATAGGACAAGAACACTCGACTATTGATGTCATACATTTTGAAGTTATTTATACTAGTCTTCCTGGTAGATTTAGTGATTCATGCTCCAGAGGGGCCATTACTCAGCTTCTTTTTGAGTATTAGTCATCTGAAAGGTATACTCATACTGGCAGCTGTTATGGTTTTTTTAGGCGCATTTATCTACTGGATATGACTAGAAACTGGACTTATTCCTATCCCTCCTTAGTAGTTGATCAGTGTAGGGAACACCTATAGAGAAAGCTCCCTTTACCAATACAGCTTGGCAGCTTTTTGTCCCATAGAGTATCAGAAAGGTCTAGGACACTGAGAGATTGCTATTTGGCAAGAATCATACAGTGAGCTTGTGCTGGTGTGATGATTTTAACTCAGTTCTCCCATGCTTCAGGGAAAGTTTGCTATTGACTCCACATGCACCTGTTGCTTTTACCAGGTCTTAAGCTGTTAAATGTATGAGACACCTGTTGAGCACAAATATAAATATTTGAAGCACCTAGCTGTCTGCTTGTACCTGGACTAAGACACTTACTAACTGATCTTGTCCAGACCACAAAGCAGATGCCTTTTGACCTATCTATGTTTAATTCATACTGGTAACCTAAAACATTTGCAGCCAGGCAATTGCATCTTCCCAGCCCGTTATTTGTCGTGTTTTTATTATTTTCCTGCTCACTCACCAAACCATGCTTGTTTGCAGTATGCTGTTTTCTCAACTGCATATCAGTTTTATCCACTTACTTTCTTCTGATGAAGATAAAATTTTTTTTTGCACAAAAGCTGCTAGTTTATATTTCATGTGCTGCTTACTGGCAAGGGAATATATAATAGCATTTAAATTCAGTTAAGGAAAATGGGATCTGTGAGTCACACGTAATCATTTGCCAGATAGATTGTTAATTACTTGATGATTCTTCATAAAGCTGCCTTTGGCTTTTTCATTGAGACTATGAGTTCTCTTGTCTGATGCATTTTTCTCAGTTTCTCTGAATCTCTACACATTGGGTATGTGACTAAGGCAAAAGCTTTTTATTGAATTATATAAAAATTTCTGTGAAATTTATTAAACTTATTTAATTATGCTATCAACTGTACTCTTCCTGTTTTATTTCTTTGGGTTCCTATATTGTAAAACCCATTCTTCATGAGCATGTGAATTACATACTTCCTGTAGCTTTGAACTGAACCAAGGATTTAATTTTTTTCCTGTCATGAATCCTGTTGGCAATCTGATAAAATCGATGAACCCCTTCTCAAACTAATAGCTTATTTTTAAAATTCATAATTGAGTGAATGCTTAATTTCATTTAGGGATTAATGAAAATGCTGTTAAGTCATGTCTGATTCTTTGTGATTCCTTTGGAATTTTCTTGGCAAAGATACTGGAGTGTTTTGCCATTTCCTTCTTCAGCTCATTTTATAGATTAGGAAACTGAGGCAAACAGGGATAAGTGACTTGTACAGATCACACAGCTAGTATTTAAGGTCAGATGGGAACTTAGATAGATTTTCCTGATTCCAAGTTTAGTACTCTACCCTCTGTACCACTTAGCTGCTGCTAGGGAAAATAGACATTTTTCCCCATCTAAGTTTACAAACCCTCTGAAATCTATTCATTCACCCATTGAGCATCAGTGGACTCCATGTTCAGAATCCTTGGTCACGCTTTCCCTCTGTGGCTGACCTGGAAAACAATCTATCCATACTTAGCTAAGCTGGTTCTCAGGCAACAAGTGAACAGTCCATTGCTAATTGGACCTATACCCAGAGAGTTTCTCATTTGATAGATAGGACTTACCAGATCTTCCTATATGTTGGAACATCCTTTAAGAAACAAAGATCACCTCCTTTTCTGTGAGGAAGCCATATAGGACTTCTGGTTGAAATCCCTCTAGCAAATATGAAATGATCAAAAACAGAACTCCTGTTTCCAACTCTGGCCTGTGTTCAGGCCAGGTTCCATGAAATTCATAACTTATGTCCAACATTTACATCCACTGTAGCCTTGCTTTGCAATATGGTGGACATGCCCTGAATTATTAGTAAGCCACAACTATCACCATTAAACCTCGTTTCCATCCTTCATCTTTGAAGCCTTTTATTACTAATTTACAAGAATTGACAATGGTAGTCAAACCAGATTGTCAAATATTTCTTTACCGTTCACTACAATTAATTTAGAGTGTCTTATTCTTCCTAGCTTTATATATTCAGTCGATTAATTGTATACCAGCCACATCTCTTTGACAATAGAGAGCATAGTAAACTTGTAATAGAGTTGTGATGACTGGTGTGGTAGCATCTGGTGAACTCAAAAATAAATTTCTCCTGCCCCATAAATGTTTCAACCTTTATGAGCACAGGGTGCATCTATTCCCCAGTATACCCAATTGCCTTGTGAAGGGAATGTGCAAATATCTTCTTGCTCACAAAAAAGGAATTGAGCTGAAGCACTTTATATCAGCTACTCTTAATGTGTCCTTTCTTTTGTCTTCCTCAGAGAAAAAAGAATAAAGTAACCTCAAAAAAAAAGTCACTGCAGCATGCTTTATGACATAGTTCTTGCCTTAATTCTCATAGGATTTGTGTTTTGTATTTTTCCTTAGAAATACTTTGATCAGCCGTTCAGAAGTCTGCAGTGTATTGTATGCCAGTGATAATCAGAGACCTCTTTCTTTAATTGGCTGTTAAAATAAGGAAAATATCTATTATGGTGAATAATCACGAAGCAATAGGGAGGTCATTGTGTTTGTTTCCATCTGTTCTCAATTACAGTGGAGTTCAACATACAATAAAATAAGGAGATGAGGCATCAATATCTTGTCTCTAAGCTATTTGAGCAAGCTAAGCAAAGGATGGATGCTCTGAGAATATTCTTGAATGAAAAACAGTAAATGTTAACAAGAGTTGCTTTTGCGTTGTCCTTGATTCATGGCCATGTGATATGTCTTCAAGTTCATTCAATTAATTCAGTAAGCATTATTGATTATTTGTGAGTTCACAATTGGCTATACTTTCAGTGTTCTGCAGCTAGAAGGAAGGGCATAATCTATATTCAAAAAGGTTCAATTTCAAAAGAGCTAATCTATAAATTGCATCCACAAAACATTCTCCCTTTATTCTCCTTTTAAAGGGAAAGCTCTTTCGATAGTTCATGTTCTTTCTCTCTCCCTCTTTTCCTCCACCCCCTCTCTCTGTCTCTCTCTGTGTGTCTCTGTCTCTCTCTCTCATTTTAGTGGCAACATAGCTGTATTGGATAAGGGACTAGTCTTGCAGATCGGAACTAGATTCAAATCCTTCTTCCCAACTATGTGACCAAGGTCAAATTATTTAACTTCTCAGTAATATTAATTACTACTGCTGCTACTATTACACCTGGAGTCAGGAAAACCTGACTTTAAATCCATCCTTACACACTTACTAGCTGTGTGAACCTGGGAAACATATGTTTGCCTTCATCCACTGTAGAAGGAAGTGGCAAACTAGTCTAGTATCTTTACCAAGAAAACCCCATTGACAACACTGGCATGCTATGATCCATGGGACCAACCCCTGAAGAGTTGGACATGGCTGAGTAATTGTTAATATTTTTACTATTAATAATAATATTGGAGTAAGTCCACAGATTACAATATAGGCAGCTAGGGGGAGTCATAGTGCATAGAGTGCAGGACCCAGAAGATTCATCTTCCTGAGTTCAAATTCAACCTCAGACATTCATTAGCCTTGTGCTCCTAGGCAAGGCATTTAATCCCACTAGCTTTAATTTCCTTATCTATAAAATGAGCTGGAGAAACAAATAACAAACCATTCCAGTATCTTTGCCAAGAAAACCTCAAATGGAGTCATGAAGACACAATAGAAATAACTGAACAACAAAATTACAAAAGAATTGATCTGCATCAGTGGAGGGATATTTTAATAGGAAGTCCCATATGCTGATGAAATCTCAAATAAGATCCTCATTTCTCCTCACCATTTATAAATAGTAGGATTTAAAAGGGATCTTCCTTGATGAAACAAAATTAATTCCCAAGAGGGATTTTATTTTGAGATAGCAAATTACAGGCAGTCCCTAAATTATGAACATCAAACTTATAAATGATTGACATATATGAATGGACATCAAGAGAGACCTGACTCCAGAGTTTTACCCTGCTGGGTTTCCATATTTGGTTCCTTAATTTAGAACATGTGCAAAGTGATAGGCTCTAGAGAACCGCCTTCTTTTCTGCACATGGAGAGCAGACCAGAATTAATGTTACTGGTACCCAGGAGAGTCTAGCTAAAGAAACCATTGCCCCAACCCTTGCCAACCCTGGACTTGCTGAGTGGTAAAAGGTGGTTTACTGATAACCCAAATTGAAGGCTGGAATGCATTTTTTCATGAAAACAGCATTTTGAATACCAATTGGTTCAAGTTGAAATAATGTTATTAGTAATACCTTTTGCTGTTATACATTAAATCAGCTTTTGTGGGCTTAGTCAGTGAACTCAACTCCTATGTATACTCACATCTAAATATTACTTTATGATTTATACAGAATTTTCAGCATAACAACCCTCTGAGACATAAGAATGATTATCCCCATGTTTCAGGTAAACCAGTCAGAGTACAGACACTTGGTTGTAGTCACGTAGGCAGTAAATGTTATAGCTCCAATTGGATTCACAGCTCCTGCGTCTCACAACCAAATTTTCACATTGGAAATGGAAAAGTCTTAAGTTCCTAATGGTGAGATGACAGATGAACTACATTGTTACTGCTCATTTATCAGTTTTGACAGTCTGTTTCCTTTGTAGACAAGAAAGACTTCTACTTGAAGAATATTATCTTCTTTTTTTCTTGTTTTAGTAAATCTCCCCTTTTTGCTATTTGTTTTAGAGGAACAAGAGAGAACTAGATGTCTCTTGATATTTTTTTTGGTGTCTATTTATTTGTTTAGTTGTCTTTCTACTCAAGGCCCTTATAAACTTTTTTGGATCTCTTATTATGTATTTGGCAAATCTGATCACCTCAGAAAGTACTAACCCATCTTGGTGTTAATGTTTTGCAATTCTTGCTGAAATGAGATTCTTGCTGGTAAAGGGTTTCAGAATTCACATTAAGGTGGCAGCTTTGAGAATCTGCCTGCCTTTCTTTAGAGACCAGATCCCAGGATGGAAGGCTGTAAAATCACGTTATTGATGATGACATTTGAGCAGGTGGCATGTTGCTGCAGCTCTCACACGTCCCAGGTTGACATTCAGACCCAAAGATTCAGAGGGCATAAGACTGACAGGAAGCAGTGGCTACTAAGGGTAGTCTAGTGGAGGTGAAGAAGGAGATATTCAGAGAGCTATTAATAGTTAGCCTCTTGCCTAGACCCTCACTCCAGGGATGGCGGCTTGAACTTCATTTAATTGGATTGCTCCCAATAAGATCATATTACAAACAAAAGGTTTTATTGGAACACCTGATGCCAGGGTCTATATTAGAAATTGTATTCCAATATGGTGCATTGCCGTCAGTAGCACCTAATATAAATCTCTCCTCCATTCCCCACAGTCCACATATGCATCAGGTGTTTGCCAAAGAGCATCTCACACTGCATAAAGGTAATTTATAATATTAATCTACAATAAATAGGTGAGACGCCATGGTATTCCCCAAAACGTATTTGCTGCTCCTGCTGAAAATGAACTGAGAATCTGGGTTAGCAGGGGAGGAGAAAAGTATTGTGTGTTTGTGTGTGTGTGTTAGTCTATCAATCTCACTGTCCCATTTGGTTAGAACAAAGTAGAGGGAAAGGTAGAAGTTCATTCTTCAAAACATTACAAAGACCATTTTGAAGCCCTCCCCAGTGGCTGTACAAATTGTGATCAGGTTTTGCAGCCCGAGCTCCCACATTGATCTCCTTTTTGATAAATTTCAACAGGTGCTTGCTCTTGGCTAAAACATTTCGGTGGATGGCTCCCCATTGGTGTTCAAGGGAGAATTATTAGCCATTAGAGCCTAGAGTATGCATGGTATGGGATGCAGCTTTAGCGTCTGCGTGATCATTTGTACTGGCTAAATATAGCTATGCCAGGAGAAGAGAGGCTCACAGCTGGATTTTGCTAATTACTTCCTTCATGATTTTTTAACTTGATTAATAGAAGAAATTTAATTTACTTCTTTTGAGGCTGAATGAACATAAATATCCAAGTAGTTCTTTACGAAAGAATTCTCCCTTGATATTCCTTGGTTATGCTGATGTGTGATGAAGGTACCAGATAATAAACAATATCTTTAAAACCAAGGCTTTTTTTAAAGTTTTGGATAAACACATCTGTAATAATGTCTTCCCTCAGTGCTTCTTATTATTATGAAAGTGACCGCGAATTTTGCCAGATGTATCAAGTAGTGAATTGCACATTGCCAAGCACATCGTAAATATTTAATGAATAAAAGCCTGTTGACTGACTAACTAAACTGAAAAGGCATTGAGTACAAATGGGTTGGGACATGGATGGCTATTTGAATACCAGACTAAGTTTTTTTTTTTCTATTTTCCATTTGATTTGATTTTATATTTTTTATTTTTCCTCCCACCTTTTTATCTTTCCTTCCACTCATCCACCAATTGAGAAAACAAGAAACTTAAACCTGTACCAGACACATATAGACAAGGAAAAAAAAATTCTGTATTGCTAGCTGAGTCTGGAGAGGCTCATCACTGAAAGTTTGACCATGGAAACTGAAGAAATTGTCACTCTTATTTATTTCATATATATTCTGTATACATTTAGTTGTGTGCCTTTTTTTCCCCGATCCATAGAATTTATACTTCTTGAAGCCAGGGAGTATTTCAAGTTTTTGACCTTTTGGCTTCAGATCCATGGTAGCCACTTAAATGTTTGTTGGGTAACTGACTGAGGTTTAACCATGGAGTTGTTCTCCTTAAGTAGGTATTTAGTAAATTCTTGATTATTTGAAGAAGCTTTGATCTATCCCTTCAAAGTTTAAAAATAAGAGCATAAATTTAAAATTAGCTAAAAATAAGATTTTCAGCACATTTCCTCTTCAGAACCTTTTCCATACATATTTCAGTTAAATCATCCCAGTGCCACAAATAAATGTTCATTCACAGATAACCTGGTCTAGGCTGCTTTAGGAATAAAGGACATAGTACTCACCAGCCCAAGAGGGGAAATTCCAGGTTAACCAATATGTTTATAGGTTAAGCATCAACACCAATTAATCTTTATTAATTATACAGAGTTCATAATCTTGCTCTTGGTGCCTTAGGGGAGAAAAGACTCTATCAGTGAAAGGTTCAGGAGGAGGTAGTGGCTTTTCTCAGTCAATACCGATCTCTTTTAGGGGATGGGGTAGCACATTGGAGAGAGTACCTGCTTGGAGACAAAGTGTCTAAATCCCTGTTCAGCCCAAGGCTGTGTAACTTTGAACAACTTGTTTAACTTCTCTGTGTCTCCAATTTTCCCTTCTAAATGAGAAAATTAAACTAGAGATATCTTTAAGTCCTAAATCTATGATTTGTGAAGCACAAACTCCCAAAACTTTGATGCAGAAAGAGATTTTGTTGTTAATGACATTCAGTCTTTTTTCAGTCATGTTTGACTCTTCATGACACCATTTGGGGTTTTCTTGGTAGAGATCCTGCAGTAATTTGCCCTTTCTTCTCCATCTCATTTTATAGATGAGGAAATTAAGGCAAAAAGTTAAGTGACTTGCCTAGGGTCACCCAGCTACTAAGTTTCTGAGGTTGGATTTGAACTCGGGATGATGAGTCTTCCTGACTCCAGACTCAGCACTCTATCCATTGTACCATTTAGCTGCCAAAATTTAAATTTGGGTATCCTTCCACAATGGTCATTCTTATCCATTTTCATTTTTAAAAAGGACAAATTTTTCTTTCTTCACCTTAGTAACAGTGTAGCTTACAAAGCACTTGTCATATACAGGATGTCCCCAAAAGTCTCCTTTTTTTAAGCTTTAAACAGCACTAAGACTTGTGGAACCCTCTTTTTTTATTATTGTTTTGTTTTGTTTGGATCATCACTACATCTCTGTGAGGTGAGTGTAGGTATTATCGTCCCCATTTTATAGATGGGGAAACTGAGGCTCATAAATATACAGGGACTTGCCTGCATTCCTACAGCAAATGTGACAAACCTAATTCTCTCACCCTCTGAGTTGAAAAGTAAAGGTGATATACAATGGCACAGATTTCTATATTTGAGTCAAATAACCAGGATTTAAATCTTGATTTGTCCTCTTAATCATTATGTGATCTTAGTTAAGATGAGTCCCTTTACCTCCTTTGTCCAAGCTAATTTCTGTCCCTCTAAAATGATCCTAACCATATTCTCCTTTACTCGTGAGAATTCTTGCCATTGTTCATCCTCAGTTTATTACCACTTGACTGGACCTTGGCCTCACGAAAGACTGAGGATTTTCACCTTAATTTTATGCCAGTCCCATTCTCTCTTCATCTCTGCTTGCAGAAATCCCTCTTTTTGTTTAAGATCTGGCTCCAAGGTCATCTCTTCCAAAAAGTCTTCCCTCTCCTCCTTCATTCCAGTGGAATATTTTTCCTCAAATACTTTCATAGCTTCATCAGCCCTAAAAGTCCCCAAATCATCTCTCTTTGGTTGAGAATGCTTTGTGTATAAATATGCACATATACACATATTATATAAACGTAGACTTTCCCAATCAACAAACATCTACTAGGGTAGGTATTGGGTTACACACATAAAAATCAAGGCAGCCACTGACTTCAAAGAGCTTGTATTTAACTGTGATAGAAGATGTCCCCAAAATCTTAGTGCAGTTTGAAGTTTTAATAACTTCCATAACTATTCCTGTTGTTCAGTCATGTCCAACTCTATATGACCACATGAAGCACAATGAGGTTTTCTTGGCAAAAATGCTAGAGTAGCTTGCCATTTCCGTCTCCAATAGACTAAGGCAAACAGGTTAAATGATTTGCCTATCCTGAGCCAGAGTTCTAACCCCTGATCCACCTCACTGCCTGCTTCAGTAAACTATTTAGTAGCATTAAGGGCTTCAAATCACACAAAGCCTTTTGAGATAAGCTATATACAAATAGTCATTTAATTATATGATATATGTGTATATATTTAGCATAATATATTTAACCTTCCTACTGGTTTTTAGAGTAAGAGAATTTAAATGAGCCTAGAATTAAAAATGGGAAAATCCTTGCAATAGGCACATAGATAATTGAAAGTCACTCACTGTAAATGAGCCGTTGGAAGGAGAGAGAGAGATGGAGAGACAGATAGACAGGGACAAAGAATGAGAATGTATGTGTATGTGCATGCTTACTCTTGGCTTTTGCAGAATGTTTGCATTCTTTCTGTGCATCCTTAAGGAGGAGGCCTGACATTTTGACTGGCTCCTCTGTTTTCAGTATTTCTGCCTTTATTCTAATATCCTGATGCTTCTTTTTATCTCTAAAGGCACCAAGACTCAGTCTCATCTTACAGTCAGTTTTAAGAGTATAGCAACCTCCCTGTAAAGGTTCATTTCATTACAAACTGGCTGAAGGCAGTGAATTTATATTCAATCACTTCTTGGAGTGTTTGCCCCCAGTTTCCCTAGAAAGGATTCACTCCAATATCCCCCTAAATGGATTTTTTGGCCTTTCTTTCAGGCCTGCATTTGACATTTTCTCAAGAATGTTTATTTTTTAATTTACAACTTTGAGAGGTTTATTTTATGAGATGGGCTTTATGCAACAAAAAATAATGGGTTCAGAGAGAAAGAAAAAACCTTGTGAATTTGAAAGAGACTGCCATGAGGAGGAATTATTCATTTCATTTGTCAAGAAGAAAAGACAGCTAACATGAAAGTGGAAAGAAGGTTTCAGGTCTCATTTCACATGTGGTGCAAGTCATATTTCACATATCAGCATACTGTGTGTGTGTTTGTGTGTTTATTTGCCATTAATATATATTCTGATTTTCTTTTGGAAAGAAGTACTTAGGACGTGAGGATTATTGCAGTTTTCTTAAATCAGTGTGGTTCTCCATCCCCTACCAATATTTTTGGCTTGAATATTTCATTTCATATAAACATCAGAGCCTACAATCACAGAAAGTCTTATATTTTTCCTATTGTTACTAATTCCCTATATTTTTCATAAAAACAACTTTTACGCACTTTGTGCCTCACTTTGCTCAGAACTTTGTAAACAATCCTGTACTTCCCAGTTAGTAGTGAATTTATAAATGGACTGTGGTCACCGAACTTTACTTAATGGAACTCTTCTGTTCTTTCCTTTTTTCCTTCCACAAAAACATTAAGAAAATCCTCTAGGTACCCCTTCTGCATCCCAAAGCCCAACATCATTGTCCTGAATTTGCTAGCTGCCTTAATTTGCTATCATACGGCAGGAGGAGTGTGTTCGAAGACTCCAGGGTCATGAACCATACCATCTATCCTTTGGTTCATTTCACAGCTTGCTCCTTTCTTAATACTGTAAGGTCCATCTTCTTTTTTCCCCTTCATTTGGCAAGAGTGACTTTTCTCAGGGCCGGGAATGGATGGACCTCATGCTGATTCTCTTTTGTTTAATGCCCTCCTTTTCTCTCAACTTAAAACGTGCACACCATCACCATAATTACAGCATTAGCTCCATGTTTTTGTCATGAATGAAGTTTGGATTAATAGAAAATTATAGACCTGCACTTTTTTAATGCAAGCATCTTTTTCTGCAACTGATTTTTAAAATGTAGATAGAGTGGAAGAGCAGGTTTTAATTGTCAATAGCAAATTTGCCTTAATATGGAAGTCTTCTGATAGAACATAATGTTTGGTTAACTGAACTTACTTTACCTTTTTAAATAAATAGAGTCTTGAGATGAGACATAATTATATTTCCTCAATCAATGGTGCTAATGGCAATTTGCTTAGGAAGGACCATTCTGTTACATCAGCCTTCTGAGATGTTTGATTGTGGAGAGCCCAACAATTGGGATTTGGGATTTCTGCTTTCCATTTATTTATTTCATAACGTACTATATTTGAGTATTTCATTTGGCTATTGGGGATTTCATCTATTCTTAATGGAGGATTGTCTGTATTAGGCAGTATCTCTTAAACATCATAAAATCATGGGTCTTGGGTTGGAAAGCACCTTAAAAAGGTATCAAGTCCTTTTGATTAGACTTTAGCAAGATCAAGGTGAGAGAAGTCTAAAATGAAAAAGCCTTTTTGCTTTAAGGAATGTTATTCACCCAGATGAGTATTTCAAGTGGTCCAGCAATTGTTCAGAAACCACATAAACTCGAGGAAGGAGGTATTCATTGATGTCAAAAGTTAATGGTCTATGACTGACCTTAAAATAAAGTAAAAGCATTCAGATCTATTATCTACAGATCTTCATTTAAGCAAGCTGTGGTTCATCTGTTTAAATTGGATAAGAACAAAAATAGCATCTCCTAGCCTTAGTTTGAAAGGGAATTTTTGTTTGGGATCTCATGGAAATCAGTCATTATTTTGTCGGTTTCAGACCCTCACTGACCCAGCTTTGTTAGCATTTGGAGGATTTTGACAATTAGCCTCATCCTCCAGCTTTCTGTTTGTGGACTGAAAGTTATGGGCTTTCTATAATTTGTTTTTCTCAGCCATGATGTAATCATTAAGTGGCCCTAATGAAGATTGAAAGTTTAATAATGGAAAGTGTTACAAATTTCAATTTAATCATTCCTAAATTGATTAGTTACTCTCACCCACATGCCTGGCTATTGAAATGCAGGGAGCTAAAGACACAGTCCATGCTGGTCTGATTTTGATAGATGTGGCTTTGGTGGGGTTGGAATTGAGTTACTGAATTTACTCATCTCGCAAACGATGTTTGCATTGTCTCAGCCATATGTGTTTAGGGCCAGGGGAAGGTCATTAGAAGCTTCAGACTGAGGGCATGTTTGGGTTAAAGTGATTTCTAACAGGCAGCATGGAGGTGAGTCAATTAAAAGGGAAATCATACCATGAGACACTCCAGAGTAGCCTGCTCCAGGCTGGTCACTTGTGAAGTCCCAAAGGCCTATTTAAAATAGTCTGAAGATTCTGTAAGTAAATGTCTACTCTTTGCCTCGGGCCACTTAGCCACAGACAAATGACATGTATAAGGTAAAGCCTATGGGGTTTAAAAAAAAAAAGCATCTATAAACAGATTCTAACTGCCAGCTCTAACAAAGCAAAGGTGAAAAAAATGGATTCTGTCATTTACCAGGTAGCTAGCCTGGTGAAGGAATGAACAAGAGTGCTTGTCCCGAATACCACCTATTTGTCTGATTTCTGATTAACTACAATGCCTTTCTCTCTGCCTCTGGTTTTATCTGTCTCTCTCAATTCCTTGCTGATGTCTATCTTGCTCTTTCCTTCCCCTATTTCCCTATCTCTGATATAAATAAAAATTCTCCTAAAGAACATTAGTTAATTTTATAATTGATTTCCAATGATATTGCTTCCATCCTTATCCACCCTGTATCCTTTTGTAGGAGTGATGTTCCCAAACTGGAGGATCAATCTGATGTTTTATTTTAAATGATTTTTTTTGCCTACAGACGATTACTATAAAACCAGGCACAATTCCTTCCTAGGATTTCCTTGGAATTTGGAGCTGGTAACTTTAGCATTACTTTGAATATCTGATCTAATTCCTTCATTTTATAAATGAGGAAATTGAGAAAGGAAGCGGCAATTCCGTTACAAAGATAGTAAATGTCAAAATCAAGATTTCAAATCTTCTAGATTCAAATTCAGTGCTCTTTCTGCAGATAAATTATAAAATTTCCCTATGATTGGAGACTCAATTCTAGTCTCCCCATCAAACCTGACTTTTTGAAAGTATGTACTGTCTTGCCTTTCTGTGCATCCCCAGAGTTCAGGGCAATTCCTGGCATGTGGTAGGGCCTTTATAAAAGTTTGTTGACTTTAATTAATGCAATTATTGTTATTTAGATCAACAGACAGCACTACAACACCTACAGTATATGCTAGATACTATTCACACAAAGACATGCAAAATAGCCCTGTGCTCAGGGAGTTTATTGTCTACTATATTCTAGAACTACAGGGATAAACATGGCAAATGACTTTGCCTGTGCAATGTTGGAAATAAGGAAGGGAAGGCAGGTAAGATTCATAGCAAGGGGAGTGTTGGGGGCACAGCATTAATTGCTAAAACTGGCAGGAAAGGACAAATTTTGAGCCAACTAGCAGCTGACATTCTGAGCACAGAATTTTCCTTTAACACACTGGCAGTAAGCTAAAAGATTCATACTTAAGGCATGAACTATGACAGACATTTGGGAAGTTTTGCTTCTTTCACTTATAGAGAAATGATATTCTCTAATAATAGATAGGATATATATATATACATACATACATACATATATATATATATATATATATATATAAAATTGTAAGACCCACAAATATCACCTCATTTCATCCTCACAACAACCCTGGAAGGTAAGTGTTATTATTATGCCCATTTTACAGGTAAGAAAACTGAAGCAAACCAAAGTGAAGTCACATGCAGTCTCTGATATCAGCTTTGAATCCCCACCCAGTGTTCTGTGCCTTATGGCGCCCTAGATATTAAGAGCTCATTATTTGTCCTGTAAAGTATAATAAATTTATTTAATAACTCTGTCCTTGAAGATAAGCTAATCAATACACAGATACTGAATGAGAGACAGAATCCTGGATCTTTTACTGCATTGTTATAGGAAGAGTTCTGGGTTCAAATTGTGGTTCTGTTTATTCTCTGCATGACTTCAGGGAAATAATTTTATTTTGAGGCTTCCTAAGTAATTTGTCTATAAAATAAGAGGTTTAAACAAGATAATCTCTAGGAGCCCATTATCTCTAAAATCTCAGTTCTACTTTTAAAATAGCATCAAGGAGGCAGCTAAATGCACAGTGGATAGAGCACTTCAAATGTGACCTCAGACATTTACTAGCTGTGTGACTCTGGCCAAGTCACTGAAACCCAATTCCTTCCCCCAAAATAGAACCAACAACAAAACTAAAGTTTCTAGAGAGCTATAAGCTCATGAGTCTCCTAGTGATTTGCCACCAAAAAGATTTAATAGTCTTAGACTACTTTCTATAAGCAAGAAAGGCAAATAATACTGCTTTTCTCTGCCCAAAGGTTTAAGCAACTTCTTTTTCAAAAAGACCTTAATTACCTAGACAGTATGACATGAGCACCTGGAAGCTAGTCATATCTCTCTGTTTGAAGAAGTGGGAATGTGTAGACTAGAAAAGAGAAATGATTACCTACACATGTTTGGCAGGTTGTCGTAGAGAAGGATTTAAAATCCTGCTTGTCCCCAAAGGGTAGAACTGAGATTAATGGAAGAAAGTTTTAGGGAGGCAATTTCAACTTAACATAAGAAAAAAATCCTTACCAATTATATTAAAAAATAGAATTGTCAGCCTATGGTTACTTCAAGTGAAGACTGGATGATCAGATCTCATCTTTGGGTAGGAATGGAGAAGATGGCTTCCCTGATTCTTTCCAAATCTAAATAATTAACCTTTTATTTGATACCAAAAAAAAATTTCACATAAAATCATTTGCTTAAAAAAAAAAAGAAAAAAGGTAGTCGGTCCATCTTTCATAAAAGTGTTGCCATGTAAATAGTACTTTGTATTTTATTTCTGTCCTGTGAACACTATTTTAATCAGAAGTAATATTTTCTAATCCTGTAAAAACCTCGTAACTTAAATCAATAAACGTTTGATGAATATGTAGCCCTAGGATAGAGTGTGGACTGATAAATGATAATTGTGGGAGTACCTGGCAGCCAGGCCCGTGCTTTTATACAATTAAATGGCTCAAGCTTTCAGGCAGCAGCCCCGCGTTTAATGATAATTGTACAAGGAGTACACAGCTTTAGTAAAATTTGCTGTGGGGAGATAAGATGGAGACTTTGGCCCCAACTATATTAAACCATCACACAAAAAAGAAATCGGCTCCCGCCATCACGCATTGTGTGATCTTTTGCTGTCACTCTCGGTGAAATTGAATAATGCTATCTCTGAAATACCAAAGGACCGAGCAGCATCGGTAAGATTGCATTCTGTTATTAAACAGCCAGATTCATTAAAAAAAGAAAATAGACCCTCACAGGAGAACCAGTTTGTGTTAGCCTTCTATGCAAATTCCTGTAAAAATGACAGGGGGAGGTTTTAGGTGCATTTTTAATTATAAAGTGCCACTAATATGAAGTGACTGCTTTCTGCTGTTCCTTTTTTTTTCCTGGCCTGAAATAAGCAATGTTATCATAGAGTAGGGGACAGAGTGCTGGATTTGAATTGGTCCTTAGGAATTATATGACCATAGACAAGTTACCTAACCTCATAAAATGAGGGACTATATGTTCTATAAGACCCCTTCTAGTTCTAAATTTGTAAATCTATAATCTACAGAAATAGGGATAATAGTAATAATAACAGGGCAATTATGAGGCCTAAATGTATGGAAAGTGCTTTTAAAAAAAAACCTTAAATGTAAACTATTATTTTTGCTAACCTCATAGAGTTGTTATGAGAATCAAATGAACTCCTGAATGTAAAGCATTTTGCAAACCTTGTCATTATGTATTATTTTATGAGGTTTAATGTATGGAATAAACAGAAGGGTAGAAGAGAGAGAATATAAGGAATGATATTAAAGAAAACAAGAAATGGGAAAGCAGGCAGCCAAGTAAGCTAGGAAAAATCTGGCCAGGAAATAGATGGGACTTTGTACACATCTGTGTGTTTGTGTCTGTGATTGCCTTGAAACCAAATAGTAGCTTTCAGTCTACCACTCAACTCACTGGACAGATTCCAAGAGATTGCCTCTTTCATGGCACCTGGAGGAATAAAAATATTCAGCTTTTTTTAGGACTTCACCAGACTCTGCCTTTTTTAGCTACTATCTGTGCTTAAAAGCTCTTCCTTCATCTCATTGACTTATTCTGATAAGATTCCAGACCTTAAAGCTGATTTCCTCTCCAAATGTCATCCCAGCAGCTGAGATCAAATGGAATACTCCTAGTAACACTCCCCAAATTACAACAGGAAAGATAAGTGGAATATGTGCAGAGGATCCCAATAATTTCTTGAAGTTCTATTTTTTTCCGTTTCCTTGTAAACATTTACAATGTATTTAGCAACATAAATGGACATTGCTAATCAAGTAGAATATGTGCAGAGAGGATCCCAATAATTCCTTGGAGTTCCATTTTCTCTCTGTTTCCTTGTAGATTTAGCCACATAGATGGGCATTGTTAATCAAATGTGAAAAATGTACTTCTTTAAATAGTTCTCAGAAAAAGAGAGACTTTCTTTTGGAAGGCTCCAAATAAAGTTCTGCATAGGTGATAATGACATAAAGTGTAGTAGAAAGAACTTTGGAGTCTGAAAAGTCCTGTATTGGAAATTCTGATCCTGACATTGACTTTGGGAAAAAGCAGTTGCCATCCCTGGTCTCAATTTCCAATTTATAAAATGAGGGGTTTGAGCTTATCCTCTAAAGGGTCCCTCCTTATTCTGGAATGATGATCTTTCCCCTTCCTGTATCTGGTTTTCTTCATCTATAAAATGGGGGAGTTGGACTAGATGATCTTTAAGATTCTTTATTTGAAAACTGAACTTCTAATCTTTTCATCTGTAGGATTCTGTGATTAAGAAAACAAACACGTGCTGGGTGATGGTTGGGGGCAGGCGGGTTAAATTTTTAAAAATACCCTGTGGACCCTGTTTAAGGGGGACAGTTTGAAGACTTTTGAACTCATCTCCTTGTCAGAAGGCCTCGTCTGGACAACATGGGGGCCAGATGAGAATGAGACATCTTTGTTCCCTTTGTGTGTAACAAGAGTCTGAATCTGTTTTCAGATGCCTTTACTCAGCTCATGCTCAAGGCAGGAAGGTCTCTCTCCAGGCAGGGCTCTCTGTTTCCAGCTTTGGGGATGATCAAAAACCACGTCCGAGGTGAGATTCTCGTGACATTTTTATCCCTGCCGCCTCTATGTGGCCTCCACTGTCATGATTCATACCTTTTGTTATTTTTAATTGGTTGTTCGTATCGCAGCATTATTTTATAGCTCCTTTAAAAGAACTCCAGAGGCCTCTCCAGCCTTATTATGATAGTGGAGTACCCCCTTCTTGCAATAACCATCCTTAGCTGGGGGGGGGGGGAGCAAAGGAGGGAGTCTGGATGTTTCAGAAAGGATGCCATATGCCATATTTGTAAAAATCTTGTTAACACTGTGTTTTCTTCACAAGAGAATTACCCTCCAGTAGGGGAGAATGGAACTGCCAATTATAGCAGGGCCCTGCTGTGAATAAACGGGAGCTCTATTCCTAGGCATCGGGCTGTACGTCCAGCCCAAGCCGGTCACTGCCTTACCTTCCCTGTACCTGATGCATGAAGCTCCACTGCAAAGCATAATGAGCTTGAATGACGGTTAAGAATATCTCCTTTTTCTGGGATTCTCATGAAGGGGAACTATTTGAGAGCTAGAGCAGTTGTGTGGATGATGGAATGTATCATTCTAGCACCCAAAGGGCCACGATTTGCTTAAGACGTCAGTGAATATTTCAGGGCACAGGCAATTGAATTTCCACTGGGGTGATCAGTAGAAACTTTTACTGTCTCAGGCTTTTCTTGTTTAAAAGATACAAATCCATCTCTATAGTGAATATGCTTTGAAATGTAGGATTGGAGGGCGGCAGGAGGGTAATGTTCAGCCAGAAGCAGCTCATCCCCTTCAGAAATCCAGAGCCCTGTTTAATCTTTCTTATTGATTGCCCTTTCACATTCTGCCCTATATCCAAATCATCAGCTACCATGTAGCTCCTTTTAGAAAGTGAGGTCTGAGAGGATAGAGGCAGGGCTGGCTTCGTTCTGTCTTCCATAGAGCCTTGCAAATTATAGGCTTCCTATAAACTTATTGATGAGTCGAAATGAATGAATGAATGACTTGCTGATAATTCGCTGGGCGGTTATTAGACCATGAAAATCATTTCTTCTAGCACACACAATGTCTATTACCACAGTGATACAGGACATTGACCTCATGTAGTTAATTTTTGCTTTGCCTAATACCCAGTTAGGGCTCTTTAAACACATATGTGACGTGCACCTCATTTTACAAATTCATTTTGTTTCAAAATGATTGTTAATTGATTCCAGCTTCCTATGAAATTTTCAGGATTTTTTGATTGGGAAAGCTTCCAGACTGGATTAACATTCAAGGTCGAGCAGCTCCCTTTATAGAGCAGGAAACTCCCAGAAATGTACCAGAAACCACATCATTTGTTCCTCCAGTGTTTTATACCCACTTTTGTAGTCACCTTCAATGAGGTGAACTTATAGACCTTGAATGTTAATCCAGCTCATTTTAAAGGTCTACTGCAATAGTACTTAAATTACTTTTGCCTTTTTTCTCTGGCCAAAATGCAGTTTGAATTTGGCTGACACTGATAATTCTGCCATCTAACTGTAAGCTTTCGCAATCAAAAATCTGAACACAGAGCTGAGTGGAGTTCCAAAGAGATCCCATTTGACATTTGGTTTTGTATATTATTGAAGGGCTACGTGCCCTTCAGTTTACATTCCCCCAGCTTACACTCAAAGCAAAAATGATGTACAGTATTGATGTGAAGTATGAAGGATGGACTCTAATTTTTTCCTTGTTAATGAATATTGAAGAAATGAGTAGGATATTTCAGGATTCAGAATAGATGAGATCCTATGTATTTATTTTCTTCATTACTCTAGCCATAATGGCACCCAAGAGTACCTCAGAGATGACAAGCGGGCAATTAAAGACAAACGCGTCCAGCTCTGGCCCTGCCGACTGAATCATGACCCTTCTTTTGGCAGCCCCACGCCTGAACTCCCATCCTGGGGGAGCTCTGGGTCGGGGAGGAGTTGCCACTTGACAAGATGTGTACATTTTTATGCTCCTGTGACATGTCTGTGATAGGAGCCATTCATTGGGAACGAAGATCTTATTTTCACTTCATTGAAATAGTTTAATATCATCAGTGCATCATTTCAAAAGAGAAATGGGTAAGAAACAAATGACCTGGATGCCATATTCCATGTTTCAGGCACATAGTCTTAGAAACAACCTACTTTTCTCTACAACAGAATTACACACATACGTATATACTCACAAACTTATACACACAAATGATAAATGTGGTAAATTAACCATTTTGATTATAAACAGCTGTGTGCATGATGGCCTAGAGCACTTGGAAGATTAGCTACATCAGTATAGATTTGGGGGATACACTTTATTCAATTAAAATGTGAGTGCCTGAAGGATTCATTTTAGGATAGTGTGGTCTCCTAATTTGTGTTATCTTTCCTTGCTGCCTCTTCTCCATATATGGTGTTCCTAAAAGGGGTGAGTTGTTTTATACTTGAATGAAGTTTGCTGCTTAAGTCTTAAAAAATAATAGATCAGAGAGGTAGAGCACTATGAGGATGCAATAGGGCAAACATGCTCAGCTTCAGTTATAGAATCATTTTCTTGATTTTCTTTCTTTATTACATTGAAAAAATCAAGGTAATATTAAAAATAAAAGATAGAGAAACTTTCAAAAAAGATAATAGGTGAGAGTTAAACTACAGACAAAAAGAAAAAAATGCATTCACATAAACCCAACAGAAGCCTAGATAATGGCATAGCGTTTTCCCTTTGGAGTAACTCTTTTCATTGTGATAAATTGTGTGGTTTAAAATTTTAACAATTTACTGACAGGACAAACCTGGTGTTTGTGTCAGTGGATTCATTTTGAGACATATTGCACAAACTGTAATGAATAGCAGTGGAGAGAATAATGCAGATGTTCATGTATGATCCATAGGAGGGTCTAGGTGTAATTAATTTACCAGAACAGATTATTGCTAATTCACTTCTTTGCTCTTGATCCATTTCTCGCTATACCTAAGATATTCATTTGCTGGTAGAATTGATATAGCATTAAGTAAGTATTCTCATCATGGCTGTTCATTTCATAAAAATACAGGTGGCAACATAAATGAAACACCTCTTCAGAACTGATCAAATGCTTCTCTAGTCCAAGGCACTAAAGAGGAAAAGGAAAATAAGGTGAAAGAGGTATTTGTTGGGTATCTGCTAAATTTTCTATTGAAGATTAGGGAACCTAAAAAAAATCCAAGACATAGTCTGTCAATCAAATAGGAAAAGTGTCATTTCAAATGGACCATTAAGAAGCCTAAGGTTATTGGACCTCAAACAGTTGGTCCCAATTATTTCAGTCCTTTTAATGGCCCAGTCATATCAGCAGCTCACTGATCCAGTCAACCACTCAACATTTGGCTTGAAGGGCAATCAGAACTGCTAGTTCCCCATGTAGATACAACCCACAATGGGGATGCTGAGAAAAGTACTCTCCATTTGCCCCAGAACAGCCAGTGCTATTGAAATTTAGCTTGTTGGTACCAGACCGTATCCTGTTCATATTAGTTAATAAAATTTAAGATCCTTCAACCTACTCTTCCAGCCTTATTTAATGCAACTCATGCCATGTTTCAGTCCAAACTGATCTACTGTTTGTTCCCATTTTCTTGTACTGCCAGAGGGCACATGCTGTGTGATAAAGGAGTGTGGAATTTGTACTACGAGGCCCGGGCTTGACATCTTGCTTCTACTACTTATGACTTTAGTCAAGCCTGTTTGTTTCCCCAGCCATTGGCTTCCTGCTCAGCTGAATAAAGGAATTGAAGTACATGAGGAGCTTCTCCAAGTTTTGGATCTCCTCCTCCTCCTCACTTTTGCATTCATTTTATTATCCTAGTCTTTGAATAGACTCCCAAACCCATCCCCTAAAGCCCCTCCTTTGCTTCAAGGCCCAACTCAGGTCCCTCAGAGGTATGTGCCCTTATTATTCTCATTTTTAAGATGGGGAAATTGAGACTGATAAGGTAGGATTTGTCCTGGGTCACTCTGCTATGAGTATTTGAGGTAGGATTTGAAATTGGGTCTTTTTTTTACTTCATGGTCAGCTAGACTTTCGAGCTTCCAAGTGCTAGTGCTTTAGTGCTTTACTTACTAGTTGGGTCCCACCATGCATAGTCATTTCTTAATCCCAAAATGAAAATTAAAGATTCTTCATTACCTATAAATTTATTCCTACTAAGTAAAGTTCATGACATGAAAATAACCATTTTATTATATGGTATCTTTGGAATTCCATAGACTTTAGATGATAAGATTGTTTTTATAATAAATGTTGGTTGCGCAAGGTCTCCGGTCATAAACACCAGAGATGGGATTTGAACCCAGGCCCTCTGATGCCAGAGCACTGCTCTTTCTGCTGTACAGTGCCACAAAGGTACAAAGCAAAAGGCAGCTAGCCATGGACCGTTAAGCTCTGGAGCTGGAATCCAAAAGCTGGAATCCATTCGACTCCAATGCTTCCTTTGACATTTGCCATCACTATAAACATAAATAAGTTACTTCTTGTTTCCAAGTCTCACGCAGCTCCCTGAAACTATGATCTAAAGAGGGATTAAAGTCTGCTGAAATCCTAGGTCCTTGATGTATGGGCCATAGAGATATTTATGCTTTGTAAACTGCTCCTATTATTATTATGTCTCCTACTCCTAGATCAGTCAGTGTATCTTAAAAATTACAAGGGGACATGAGAATCAAGCCTTTAATATGATTAATCACAAAATTCTTGACTATTAGTTAATAATAAAATGGAAGAGACCATCTGGTCCCATAACTTATTAACCTTTTTTCTCTACAACATCTCCAAGATCATCCAGCCTTCACTTGGAAACATCCAATGAGTGGGAACCCATATCCATTCCCATAATTTTATATCACTCATATGTTCTTTCTTACATCATTCAATCAGTCAACAAGTATTTCCTATTATGTGCCAGGCACTGTCCTAAGTTCTGAGGATACAAAGAAAGACCAAAGACAATCCAAGGAGTTTAATCTAATATAGCTGATAGTTTAATTCGTTAAGAGGAAATTAATCTCTCTAGTGCTTCCATTTCCACTTCCTGGGGCCAAGTAGAATAAATATAATTCCTCCTTTTTGTGGATAAGTCTTTATCAACCTAAATATCCCCAGTTCCTACCAGACATTCATCATTCATCATCCAGGCCATTTCCTTCTCAATGATCTCTAGCTTATTGCTGTCTTTCTTAAAATTCAGTGGTCAAATTTATTTCAGTACTACCGATGTGTATTGAGTAGGATCTAGTATGGTGGGGCTGTCATCTTATTCAAGACACCAGCTCTTCTTTAATTTTGTCTAAAATCACATTTGTTTTTCTGGATGTTCTGTTGTACTCATTGAGTCTGCAGCATGCTGATACCCCCATATCTCTCTCAGATGAAGTGTAACCCTCCCTGATGATTATAAAATTAATCAGAGTACAGGATATTACAGTTTTGCCTCTTAAATTTAATCTTCTTAGATTTTAGACTACTAGATGATGCTAGAACTAAGACTGGAGTTAAAAAGACTTCAGGACTTACCACTTCCATAATGCTAGGCAAATTACTGAACCTCAGTCTGTTTAATTTCCACAACTTTGAGATGAGAATAATAATAATAATACCTTACCTCACAGAATTGTTGTAAAAGTGCTTATCACAGTTCCTGGCACGTAGTAGGTCCTATATAAATGCTCATACCCTTTTCTCTTCCCTTAGAGTCAACCCATAATTCTGGCCCATCAAGACATTTTGGGAAGGGGAAGTGGGGGAATCTGATTTTGTCACCTAACATGGTAGCCGTCCTCTCTGAGCTTTGTACCATCTAAACATAGGATTACTTTACAATGTCTTTGATAAGGACCAGGAAAACATTCATTTATTCAGATAGCATCATTAAGCAAGAAGGGTACCATCCCTCTTATTCCATTAAGAAGTCATCATCTTTAACATCCTTCCAATGTAAAAATATTAATTAGACATTTAATATCTATGACTGGTGAAGTAGAGAGGAGAGAAGAGGAAAGTAATATGTTTTTTTCCTGCCACCAATTATTTATCAGAGTTAATTTATTTAATTTTTTTCCTAAATCATTTGTTAAAAATAACAAAAAATATTTCATCTTGGGTGCATCTTGACATGTAAGATTGTGATGTCTGCCAAAGAACTCAAGATTTCCTAAGAGTGGCAAGACTAATCATAATTCAACAAGCATTTATTAAGGGCTAACTGTGACAAAGTACAAAAGTACAAAAGCTTCCCTTCCCTTGGGAAGCTTTTATTTTACCTGGTAGGAGGGTGAAAATGTAAATAGCTTGTTGGTCATCTCTAAACAAGTCTCCTTATGTGAACCCAGTAATTATAAGGCTAAACAGGAGAGAATTTCCCTGGTGCCAAGAACCAGACACATCAGACAAAGTGTTTAATTATTGTTGTTATTCTCATCATTGTCATTGGGAGTTAGTAACTTATACAGTGCCCTAAGGTTTATAAGTCACTTTCCTTCCAAAAACCCTGTGAAATTCTTAACTCTCATTATTAGCTTATCTGTTTTATAGACTGAGAAACCCAGGGCTCTAAGAGAAATGTCTTCTCTAAGATCACATAGTAATTAGCAGTTAGGATTCAAATATGGCTCTTCTGCCTCCTTATCCATTCCTCTTTCCATTAATGAAACACAACAAAAAAGTACATTTAATATAGACACCTAGAATATATAGACACTCTTTAAACTGTTTAGTTACCATGGGAGTGAAGGCTCGAATTCAGATTGGCACCAGGATTTAAGCATTTCTCCCTAGTGGTAAATAATTCCATTTTTCCATCCATCATCATTCTAAAGAAAGCTCTGAAGAAACAAGCAATTATTTATGCAAGTCTTGTGCTCCCTCTGCTGGTTCTGTAATTAACTAATAAGCACCATTGCCATAATTATGATGATGTCATTGATTATTTCTGTACAGACATGAAAATACCCTCACCAGCATGCTAAGTTCAAGCTGCAACATGAAATGAATTTGAAGGAAACAAAAAAAAAAAAAGAGTAACAGGATCAAAAAAGAAAACATTGACTGTACCAAAAATTCAGCTATTTGGGGCACTCACTTGGTAGGCCCTATAGGGAAAAGTCAGTTACCAGTTTTTAACCTTTGAGCAACTTTCAGTGTTTGCAAAGGATTTTGCATCTCTCTGTTTGAAGTTGATTCTACTATAATACCTATTTAACAAGTGAAGAAGCTTGCTCAGAAATGAAATCTGACATTCTGCAAGATCTTGGGAAATCAGAATTAAGCAGATATTCCTATTTGCTAACAAAGTAACTGTAATTTTAACATTTTTATAACATTTTGAATTTTGAAAAAAATGTTTTTCATACATTATCTTCCCCCTTAACCTTCTGATTTCAATGTAATAATATTGTGTTGATTATGTGCAATATATGTATATGATATATAATTATTTGTGTCATTTGCATCATATACATGACTAATTAAATTAATTGTAAACTGAACACTTTAGAGAGTGTCCATATATTCTGGAGGAGGAGAGAATGATATTTCTTAGCCTTTCCTCTGTGGAAAGACTAATGGATATAGACTAAGAAAACCCATATTTGAATCCATCCTAACTGCTAATTAATATGTAGTTTTAGGTAAGACATTTATTTTAGATCCCTCAGTTTCTCAATCTTAAAAAAAAATCTATAAAATAGGCTAAAAGTATCTTCATTACCCCACAGCATTATGGGAATTGTAGTCTAGCCATGTTTTGGTGTAAATACAATCAGCTCTTGGTGTGCTGTGAGCACAGGATTCACTCCAGTGGTTTTCCATAGAGAGTTTTTCACCTTGGGCTGCTTATCTCTGTCAGCTAATAAATTTCTAGATTCCTCTGTGCACCATTTAGTGTGAGCTAAGAGAATATAAATTAATTTTAATATTAACTTAAGCAAAATAGAATTGGGAAGGGAACTCTGATAAAAATGTATTCTCAAATGCAATGAATTCCAAAACTAAACAAAAATGACTTAAGGGTTAAGCATACAATGGGCCCTCCATTCACAAGTACAGTTGAAAGTATAGTTAAAAACATATTGGTGTTCACATTTCAACCCTGCTGATATGAAAATATACTGCCTAAAACAGGAACTTCTTTTAAATATTTCATAAAAACATATTAGAGATGTTGTATTAGATCTCAAACACTATTGTTAGATATAACAGATACTGGATTCAATTCAAGATTATACATTTCTTATCATCATAAGTAGCAATTCTTCATTGGTTAGCACATAGATACATTCTGTTGTACAAATTATTTTCAATTAATTTTCATTTTATCAAATTATACATTATGATCAATTTTTTAAGAAATATCCACTGTTTTTCAGAGAGAAGCTTTCATTACAGTATGACATTTACAATCATTATTATATAATTACATTTTTTAACATTTCTAATCCTTAATTCCACTCTATGTTTAAGAGTCCTCCTCATAGTATGTTCTTTTTTGGAATAGTATATGAGAAAATACTGTGCTGTCCCTGTTGGTCTCTATTATTGGGATTCCCTTTTTCTTCCATTTATTCATTTCCCAAATGTCAGTTTCTCATAGCCTTTCCTGTGTCATTTATCATTGTACAAATGTCAGATATGAGTCAGGATAACATGGATGTTTGACAACTGTCTAATAAATTATGCAGAAGAACAAGTTGAGGACAACCACAACTGACTTTTAAAGAATAAGACTGGGCTAGTTTATTCAAGGATTTTTCCCTGGAAAAATGTAACTGAATAACTTACATAAATGTTGGTTGGATGAATTAATGAATGGGGGAGGGATTATGTAGCCTATGAGTAATAAATTAAGAGATTAATCTCAAAAATGAATCGTGTCTACTGAACTATTTTTGGAAAAGATGGGTTCAGGTCTTCACAGTTCAGAGAAACCTAATATAAACAACATATTCTTTCCCTGCTCTTTGTTTTCCTTATTTAAAAATGTTCTGTGGCTCCCAATTGCCTCCTGAATAAAAATTAAGCCCTTGATATTCCTTGTGTTTTCTACTTATAAATGTGATATTTTAACTTCAGGATCTCTCTGCACTAGATCAGACAGTCCTACTATTCCTAAATGTTCTTAAGTGGGATGTATGCTCCAGAAGAGCAAGCAATGTTTTGTTTTGCTTTTTTAATCCCAATACCAAACATATGGAACACAAAGTAGGTACTTAAGAAGTACTTGGTGAATTGGATTGAATCTGTCAACTTTGTGACTTTGAATAGACTCTCCCCACTGTTTCCCCCACTGACTAGAATGGCCCCTTCTCTCTGGTGTCCACCTCTAAGAGTCCTGGAGCTTCCTTCAGTAATCAATGGAAAACCTTTTCAAATATCCTCTGTTATTAATGCTCCCTCCCTCCTCAAATTGTGTTGTATTTATAGCATGTACCTGTTTTACATGTTGTCCTTCCCACTACATTCCTGAATTCTAATCCTGCTTTTGAGCCAACCTAGGTGTGTCATTGAATAAGTGAGTGCTCAGTAAATTGGAGAGCAGGTACATATGTCTGCATTGGTAGAGAGAGTTTCCACACCAGGATTTCCTTGTGCCAATGAAATCACAAAACTAGGCCTCCTTCCTCCCTTTCTCTTCAGGAGAAAAAAATAACAACTTCCAGTTAAATATATAATCTCCAAAACAAGGAAACTGCTTTTGTTTGGTTTTTTCTTTGTATTTTCAGTACCTAATATATTACCTTATGCTGTGTTTTTGTTGTTCAGTCATTATGTGACTTTTTATGACCCTATTTGGGGTTTTCTTGGCAAAGATCCTGTAGTGGTTTCCCATTTCCTTCTCCAGCTCATTGAACAAATGAAGAAACTGAGACAAATAGTGAAATGACAAGTAGATAGAGTTTGAGGCCATATTTGAACTCAGAAAGATAAGTCTTCCTGACTCCAGGCCTAGCACACCATCCACTGTATGACTTAACTGTTCTATATACATATAGGAGGTTTTTAATAAATAATTATTGAATTCGATTAGATTGAAATCACTGTTTCGAGTATATGGCAGTATATCAAAGGGTGTAAATTTATCATCCAGTTGACTATAGCCACTTGGGGAAAATTATTATGTAAGATATTCAATGTCCTTCCCATCCCAAAGAAAGAAAGGAAGGGAAAAAGAGAGAGAAAGGAAAGAAGGAAGGAATAAGGAGGAAAGAAAGAAAGAGACAGAAAAAGGAAGGAAGAAATAAAGAGAAAAGAAAGAAAGGAAGAAAGGAAAAAAGTGCTATACTCTATAAGTGAAGATTTCATTCCTGACTCTCAAGGCATTCATTTTGATTTATCCCAGGAATAGGAATGGGTTTGCACTAAAATAATGTTTCTTGTAAGGGTCAAATGTAGGACCATCAAATAGTTCTGGATGTGAGAATCACTGGCTTCTGTGAACTCACTCTCAAAACCTAGTCTTATTCTACTGTATATAAACTAACTGGCCCAATTAATAATGTGGGGATTTCATTTTTGTCTTTTGTTTTTGTCTTTTTCTTTTCTGACTCTTGCCAAAATAATTTCATATGAAACCTAACAATAATTCCTAGTCAAATATACATTTTTACATTATTTTTTCCAAATATTTTAGTTGGGGTTGTGTGTGATTTGCTGTTATATTTATTTCTCAGACTTATAAGAAAGAAAATCCAGCTAAATACAAGAGACAATATGGCACAATCTACTGATCTCTGGACTTACAATCAGAAAAGAAATTAGTCCAAATTGTAGTACAAATCTTCAACTTTACTTAAATCTAGTTTGCTAGTCTATCAGATAAGGAATAATAACATTCATATATTCTATTTCAGAGAGTAGTTGTGAGGAAAATGCTTTATTAATCTTAAAACACTATTAAGTATGAGTTATATAAGATGAATTATAAATATATTTCTTCTTATCATTACATTGTGTGTACTATCTGGTCTGTTATTGCCAACCAAATTGATAGCTTAAAAATAATCCAGTGACAGAAATGAACAGGTGTTCTTTTGGGGGTGAAAATATTTTAACCAAAAAGCATTTGGCCCAATTGCTGACAACTCTACTGCCCTTTGAAACCAATTTTCAATTGGCATTTGTTTCTCATTCATTTACTCTCTTTGGTGACCCTTTTGGCACATCATTCCACCATGACCAAAGTGACAGACCCTGGTCTCTGTTGGATTAATCAGTGTGTTCTTTGATCCATAACATATGCTCCCCATAGACATTTAGAGTCAACATATTCCACATTTGTGAACTTGGCAGTTCAATGTTGTTAACCTGGCTGAGCGACGGTTTATCCATTTGCATCAAAACTCTACACACACCCCCAATCTCATACACATATCTACTCCCAATAAAACAAATATTGACGATCCCAATCATTCATTAGTAGTAAAATTTTGAGAGCAATTATCTTTTATTACGCTTGCCCTGAAAGACACCATTAATTACTTCATTGCTTCTGGATTTCTGCCAGTTTCGGTCTTCTCTGAGTCTGCTACCAACCTGTCTACAGAAGTATTTACAGCTTTGGAAAACATAGAACAAGTTTTTCTCTAGCACCCCGTCTGCCACATTGTCTCCTGGACGTGAGCTGCCAAGAATTGCCCCATCCTTGTATTTGCTCCCAGCTTTGACTTGGCAGGTCAGGAACATCAGTGACGGTAGGTCTCCCAAGTATCTTTTAGGCTAAAAGGTGTGTGGAAATGTGCAACCTTGTAGATTTGTGCATGGTCTGTGTTTGGGTAGCTGCTATTGCTTCATTCCACGAGATGTAAAACAAATTTGGAGAATTAGCATAGAAATAATTACACGTCAGGGGAGAAATGTGTCCTGATTTTCCTAAAGAGTTCGGTGCACTAGTTCAGACTCAGTTCTGGTTTGCTAAATTAAAAGTATAAAGGTGAAGCACAAAGATAAAGGCCCTTCGTGATTCTCGACAGCAAGCCTTTCATCTTTCACTCATCAGTTTTGATCTGGGCCAGGTGGGGAGTGACCCAATCTCCAGGCTGTCTGATTACTTTCATTCTATTCATTCTCACAGTTGGCAGAAAACTTGCAATAGGTTTGAGTGGTGAGATCCAGCCAGAGTCTAAACTTAAAAGCAATATGGAGCTAAGTCTTCTCCTCTCACTGGAGCATCACCCATATGGTTCAAATATTTCTTTTTCACATTGCATAGATGGCCTCTATTTATATACACATGGGGGTGCTGTGGAAAGGAGCAGGGAGGTGGATGACAACTTAAAAACTTAAGGATGAGCTTGGTCCCAGCTGTGTAAGTGTGGCTTGTATTTGTGCATCCATATAAATATGTCCATTTCAGCATATAAATCTTCATCACCCAATAATAAGTTGAGTAATGGTTATTTGGTAAATATTAGGACTGTTTTGTGAAGACATATTGATTTAGAGAAACTATTACATGAGATACTTGCTGTCTTCATCAAAGACAGAATAAGAAATTTTGGAATAGATAGTACAGCAAGAAGAACCCAAATTAGATAGCGAGAAAATATTTTGGTCCATGAATGAATGTTACTGAACTTGAGAATGGGAAATGAAGGAAGTCTTTTATGGGAATTCCTTCTCTTTTTTCTTTTTTTTTCTTTTTTTTCTTTATTAAAGCTTTTTATTTGCAAAACATATTTATGGGTAATTCTTCAACATTGACTTTTACAAAGCTTTCTGTTACAAATTTTCCCCCTCTAGTCCTGGGAACTCCTTCTTTGGAGACCTTTCTTAATAAAATAAATGAAAGCAAGAGTCTTTAAACTTTGTTTTGTGGACTCCTTTGACAGAGTGGGAAAGCCTATGGATCTGTTCTCAGAATTTTTAAAATGTATATGATAAACTATAGGATTGCCAAAGAAACCACTTATATGAAATATAATTATCAACATTTTTTTAAAAAACAAGCAAAGAAACAAATTCATAGCTTCTTTCCATCCTACATTTTGTGAACCTAGATTTTTTGAATAGTATATGCAGAAGCAAAACCTAGACTTATTCTGGAGGTTATTATGTAGGAACTGGGCTCCACAGAATCATTTATCTAAGATGGTGGTTTTGGTTTCTTTTTAACGAGTTGTCTTTCTTATTTAAAAAAAAAATGTAGTTAGGAATCAGGAGTTCTCTGAAGCATCAGACTAACTGGTTTAGTGAGAAGAATCTCATATGTGGTAGTTCTTATTTATTCTTAAGGTAAATGTCTTTTTCTAGACCAAACTTTGTTGCAGACATGGATCTAGATGGTCTGCTATGATGAAATTATCCATTCTGGCCTGCTTTGATTAAATTACACATTCAATTATTTTTGTTTGAAATGAAAAGCTTGATTATGTTACTGGATGTCGTGTAATTTTACAAGCTTCGTTGTTGTATTTAACAACAAGGCCCCGAGTGTGATTAATAATGTGGCAGCTTGTAGAAAGAGGCAAAATAATTATTTTTTCGATATACAAGTCCTCATCATAATTCAGAAATCAATATGCATCCACAGAGATTTTTCTCCAGCAGTGGATTATAGAATTCAGGGTGGCCTGCCCTCATTTCCTTATGAATGTAAAGCTGTTGAGACTTTGGTTCGGCTGGCAAGTTTTGGGATTTTTTTAAAAAGACAAATGTTTAACTATAACCACTGGGACCAAAATCATAGCTTCCAATGCCGAACTATGAATATTAATCAGGCACTAGGCCATGGAGTTGCTTGCTGAGTTTGACAGTTTAAAGGATCAGTTAGTTAATTAGAAGATGACATGGCACTTCAGGTCCCAAGGCTCTGTCCTGCCTTCTGTCTCCCCTTTTCATTTTCCTTTTTGACAAGTTAGATTACATCATTACTTGTAGTTTCACTTGTTAGCTGCACCATGAAATGAGAATATTTTAAGCTTTAATTATCCGTGGTTCTTTTCTCCTGTTCTGCTAAAACCCGACTTAAAATGAAATTCAAAAAGAAATGTATAAGACTCAGGGTTCAAAGGCCCATGAAAATTAGCTTGATGGTACCTACCACACTAACTACCACATTTCAGCTGTAAAAGAAAAGATTTTTAATAACACTGAAAACTGAGTTATTCATAGTCATGGTAATTGCTTCTAAATATGAAGGTGCCCTTTCTTGACTTTGTAAATCATGCGTGAATCTATTATCAGCTTTTCCATGGTCCTCCGCCTGGTGGATTCTGTGCATTGACTGGAAGGGTAGACTTCAAGAGTGTTTGGCGTAGATATCTGGGCGGTTGGGATCACTCAGCTACGTTTTACCAACGGGCTTGAATGGATTGTAATATCAGGCAGCAGAAATTAATTTCAACCTTCACAGAGGAGGGAAACCTCAAAAAACATAATCATAGCCTTCTTCTGTGTCTACAAATATCATTGTGGAAAATTGTCTAGGATAGAGCATACTCAAAGCATTCCATGCCTCTCCTTTGGCTCCCACATTTCTTCTGGTCCTAGAGGTAAACACTGGAGAAGCTGTCAAAGTGGTAGATTTAACTGTCCAAAAAATAAAAGGGGCTTTCTTCAGAGGTAATTAGGGGTCCAGATACTGGTTAAATACTCACCAGGTGTGTTATCTTAGTGATTCCTTTTGAGAATGGATTATGCTAAATGATTGTTGAGGTTCCTTTTAATTAATAGATTCTCTCATTCTGAGATTTGATAATTTCTAACTATGCTAAATGGCTGTTGATATCCCTTTCACTTAGTAGAATCTTCTTGACTCCAGACCTAGAATTCTATCCACTGAACTATCTAGCACACAGAGTTAGATCAGTATAACATTATAGTACATTGCTGGTAACATTTTGACCTCTTTCATTTCCATTTCCTTTTTTCATTAATTTTAAATTATTATAGATATGTTTTGTTTTTATATCAAATTATTATTGAGATGTTTTGTTTTTATATCACTTGAATTTCCAAATGTATCCTTCTCCTTTATCAACATCCTAGGAGAATTATCTTTTATAACAATGAAAAAAAGAATAAAACCAAAAAGAGGTAAACAAAATTAACCAATGTATCAGCTGGTTCTGACAGTATGTTTTGTATACCATAACACCAATCATAACAAAAAGACAATTTTGTTTGTCTTTATCATCACCACTTGGCGCAGACCCTTGTTGGTACTTACCAAATGCTTCTTATTTGCTTAACTAGTGCAAAGATCCCAAACTTTCAGTCATGGGTAGTGTACCATATTGAATTTTATTTTGTAAGATATCGTCTTAACCAATAATCTCAAGGTTTTTAATTGCTAATGTTAATTTTAATGAATCAGGAAGACCTCAGTTTAAATCTCATTTCTGACATATGCTGGCAGTCTAATTTAGGCAAATCACTTAACTTTTCAATATTTTCTTCTCTGGGGTTAAGTTTTGTCATAATTACACAGCATTTATAGTGTTGTAGATATAGAGCTTTAAAAAAAGGTTCTCAGAAACCATCTGATTTGATCCTCCTTTCACTTTACACATAAAGTAACTGAGACCCTAGGAAGATCAAGGACTTGCCTGTGTGTAAGATTCAGAGGCTGAACCCAGTTCATCTGATTATAAATCTTGTCTTCTTTCCACCGACTCTTTTTTTCCTTCTCATTGATATTCTTGTAGTCATTGCAACTTTTGCTATTCTCAATCTTCCTTTCTTCATTTTGTAGCATTTCATTGAAAGCCTTCTAATTCTTCTCTGATTTGATCATCCTTCTGACATAATAATATTCCATTACATTCATGTACTACTGCTTTATTAAGTGTGTCGTATTTGTTTTTAATTTAAAATAGACCCAATATTATTTGAAGAAATAACTATTTCAGAGATAGATGAAAATGTAAGGAGAATAGAAGACTCATCCTAAACTCATCCTAAAAGAGACAAAATTATGGCCTAGAAAGAAATCATTTACACAAGCTCACATAGCTCATTAATGACAGAGTCAAGAACACATTGTACATACATACTTATATATCTGCTTTGTTTTTTGTTTTTCTTTATTATCACCACTTGGCTCAGACCCTTATTGCTGCTTACCAAATGCTTCTTATTTGCTTAACTAGTGCAAAGATCCCAAACTTTCAGTCATGGGTAGTGTACCATATTGAATTTTATTTTGTAAGATATTATCTTAACCAATAATCACAAGGTTTTTTAATTGCTAATGCTGATTTTAATGAATCATGAAGACCTCAGTTCAAATCTCATTTCTGACATATGCTGGCAGTCTAATTTTAGGCAAATCACTTTTCAGTATTTGGGGTATCTCCCTAAGATGGTAAATTGCAGAGGAGGTACCAGTCTTTATTTGTAGAGGGAGTTTCCTCCTATGGGAGTTCTAGAGATCAGAAAATCACAGGTTCAATTCCTGCCCCTTGCTAATTTTAGTGATTGGGATGTAAATATTCATATTGTAGATACTTCTTGATCACCTACAAAATGCACAGTGCCTTCTGCTGTGGGGAATAAATAAATTTTAACTTATTTCATTTATCTAGCTAACTTGATTTTTTTGTTTAGCAAATAAATAAACATTGATAATGTGAGCCTTACATTTTTATGACACCTTACAGTTTATAAATCATTTCTATATGTGTTGCATTTGATCCTTCCTATTTGAATTTATGTGCTTTGCCAAGTAGCCCTGGCTACCAGCAAGCTACAGACACAGGTGTTTTTATGGTCTAAAGGAAGCAGCCAGAGAAAGGGATAGCAGTATTGAAGATATAGGGAAGAAAATGGAAAATTGGTCAATCAAGTTGCTGCAGGATTGGAGATGACATCAGATTAGAGGAATTAGCCTTGGAAAGGATAAGGGTCAACTTCTTGATTGGGTACTAGGTCATAGAAGGGAGATGATGGATAAAGGGATAGGTGAAGTGTGGGGTAGAGAGATGGAAGGCAGCCACATCCATCAGATGGCCTCTTGATAAAATAAGAATGAGAAGGGACAAGAAGGAGATGCCGGCATCCGAATAATGAGATAAAAGAGCAATTGTGAGAATTAAAGTCAGAAGTCAACAAGACATGAAGGTTTAGGGAGCAATAATGGAGTTTAGATGGCATGGATTCCCAATGGACTCAGTCAGTGCTCTTTTCTTGATACAGCAAACTGCCAAACAGGATCCCTTAAGGACTAGACGCTGGCATTTAGCTAGACTTAGAAACTGAAAAGGGGAAAAGAAAAGACTGGTGAAAGTAATCTTCCAAAAATACATATCAATTGGTGACTTTTATATACTACTTTAAGTTTCCCAAAGCATTTTGTTTACAGCATATCATTGGAACTTTAAAACAAACCTGTGACGTGGATATTAGGAGTACTAATTCCCTATTTGAGCTGGAGACAAAATTAGAGGAACATATAAATTAAGTCACTTGCTTATTGTCTCACAACTGGTAAAATGTTAGATGAAGGCTTTAAACAAATCTTCAAATCCAGAGCACTGTCTTCTACGCCATTGGCATTATCAGTTTTAATGTAAAAGATGGCAACTTTGTAGTGAAATTGGGGGGGAAGGAAGGAAAAAATAAAGAAACGGAAGGAATGAGGGAAGAAAGAAAGGAAAGATGGAGAGCGAAGGAAGGGAGGGAAGGAGAAAGGAAGGAAATTAAAAAATGATGGAAGGAGGGAGGGAAGAATGGAGAAGAGAAGAAATAAGGAAGGAGGGGAAGGAAGGATTGGGGAGGGAGGGAGAGAAGAAGAAAGAAGGCAGGAAGAAAGAAAAGAAAGATGCAAGGAAGTTGTGAATGCCTTTGAACGTACATATTTTTTTCCACTTTTCTATTTTCTATTTTCACTTTTATTCCAATCTTTCAATAAATTGTGATTTTCCCTTTTCCTACCTATCCACTTATATTCTCATATGGCAGAGCACAGTCTCACCAACCCCTTTGGAAGTTTACCTTCAAGATGTGGGGTTGAGTTACTGAAATGTTTTCACACAATAAATGGATTCCACACCTTGGTGTTGGAATTTCTGATATTACTGTTTTTCTTCAGCAAGCCCACTAATAATCTGATCTGTCCTAGCAGGGGGACCATTCTAAATCATTTCAATTTTCCTTGTCCTGAGGCTATCGCCATAACATCAGAATCCCAGGCTCAGTGTAGCTTGTGATCTAGTGTTTTACTTGCCCATTTATATTAGAGTGAATTTTATTAGCTTGTGGACACGTGTCTATCAGTTTTAAAGATTAAGTACCCTGCCAGTCCTCTCACAGACCTCTAATGCACTCAATCTAACAGGAGACTTTTCTAGAGAATGTTGAAAAAAATTAGAATCATCATTTGCAGAAACACTTTTTTTCCCCTTCAAACCAACTATTGGTCATGGTGGTGTTTGCTTCTGTGCTCTTCAAAGTGCTATTTGATGTAGAAAGTAAATTCAGTGTATGAGCCTTCTAAGTGATTTCAGACTTTATAGCACATGAACCTTAGAGGTATGAATGAATTATGAACCTTCATTTTGCAATAGGTGATGTGGTTTGTTGTTGTTGGGTTTTTTCATAACTCTTCCTCTTTTTCCCTGAATGATTTGCTTATCCTGTGAGAGATTTTAAAATACTAAACTAGTATCCTCTTGTAGTCCAGGCTATCTATAACTAGCCTATGATCTTCCTGGCCTACGACATGTCTTGGATGTATAGGAGTGGTTACTGTCTCAACAGTATACAACATCATGTCAAAAGGAAGCTAATTGCATGTCAAGTGTAGGTTCTTTGAATCTAATGAGTCGCTGGTTTAAAAAAATATTAGCCATCTTTTCCAGGTTAAATTGTCTCCCCTGAATTAGAAATATTCCATTCCAGCAAATTTAAACTGGTTTGGGGTGATAACAGTTTAAATTGATTTCTGTCCTTTACATTCATCCATACTAGTGCATGTCCCCATTACCTCACAATTGGGTTGCTCCAATAGCTGCCTCATTAGTCTTTCTAACTCTAGAGTCTCCTCCTCTAATCCATCCTATACTCCCTAACACAATCTTTTCCCCTGAACTGTACTTTCTCCCCAGAATCATATATCTAACAAGAATACTTCATTTTATAAATGAGGAACCTGAACAACAAGGAAGTGAAGTGACTTGCTCAAGATCACACAGGTAGTAAGCACCATAGGGAGAATTTTGATCTACGTGCTCTGATTTTTTTTATGCTCAGAAACCTTTACCAGCTACTTGTTTCCCACCACATCCTTTAAGTTTATAGACTATTAGAACTGGAGTCAGCTTTTAGTCTAATCCCTCTTTTTATCATATCTTGTTTTTCCATTGCGTTTTCTTTTTTAAACCTACAAACACTTGTTTTTTTCTTTGTCTCTCCATTTTAAAAAGAAAAATCAAAAATCATAAGATAAACAGGCAGTTAGATATATATAGATGTAGATATATATATATGTATATATATATAGTCTTGTAAAGCAAATTCCTACATTGTCCATGTGCAAAAATGAATGTTAACTCCTCATTTTATAGAAGGAAAGTGAGGGCACTGAGAGGGTAAGTCTCTTGATAAAAATATTGATTTCCAGCTTTGAGGTCTCCTTCCTGATTGGTAAGACTTTACTTAGAATCATAATGTCTTGAGCATCCATGACCATAGTACTCACCTCTCTTTGAGCTCACTCTCTGATATAATCTACCTTCTCAAGTGTTACCTTGTCCCCAGGTAGATACTCTCCTCTCTTCCAGCTTTGTTTGCCTCTGCTCCCTGAGAATAGAAACAAATCTTGTTTTTACCAGCATCACTTAACACAGTGCTTAACACCCAATAAGCACTTAATAAATGTTCTCTTTATCTATTTATCTAGCACCTGGCATGTATTATCTTATATGATCCTTACAACAGCCCTGTGAGGTGGATACTGTTATTAACCATATTCCACAGATTTGGACATTAGATTAATTACTTTCCCATGGTTACCCAGCAAGTGACTGAGAAAGGATTTGAACTCAGGTCTTTCTGACTCCAAGCCCAACACGCCATCCCCTGTGCTAGTGCTGAACACCATTGCTAAAGAAAAAAAAAGAAAAGAAAAAATCCCTACTCTCAAGAAGCTCATGTTCTAAAAGGAGGATAGAAAAGCAGTTACTAAGACTTCAGACAAGTCTTCCATTGATCATTCCACATCTCTCCACCTTTCCAATGTAAACATCTCTGCCAGGTCCCTCCATAACTTAGTCTTACTCTCATTTTTCCACTCTGGTTCCAACCTACCCTTCAGTCCAGTCAAACTGTCCCATATCCACAGAATATGTTCATACCCATATCTAGACTGGAAACGTAAACAAAATTGAGGTCTGTTTTCTTCTTCTCTTTAGCATTGATACTCCTTCCTGCCTAAATACAGAACCAACTATGTAACCCCTCTACCCTAGGGCATGGCCTCTAGCTTTTCAGAGTGAGGTATGATGTTGTGGAAAATGTGTGGGGAGCCTGTTTCTCACACCCCCTCCTGAAATGAGCTCATTGGGAGAGACTAGGTTGGTGAACTTATGTGAGCAGAGGAAAAGAAGAACAGAGAAAATAATTTAGCCAGTTTCTCCCATACTCAAAGTCTTTTGATTACTCCTTATTACCTGTCACATGAAGTCTAATCTCCCTGGCTTGGCACTGTCCAACTCCCAATCTGCCTCTCTTGTATCTCCCACACTACCGAGCACCATGGCACAGTAGATTGAGCAGTGGACTTGGATACAGGAAACCCAGGTTCAAATCCAGCATTAGACATTAACTGTCTGACCTTGACCAAGTCCCTTACTACTTCAGCATTTTACTTTTCTCATCTGTAAAATGACAGGGTTGAACTCAGTGGCTACTAATATGCTATCTAGCTCTAAATTTATGACCTTTTATATATTTTGCAGTCTAGACAAATGATTCAAATCAGTGGCCCCCAAACAAGCTTGATGTATTTCAACCAATTTGCCTTTATTCTCACTATTCCTTCTGTCTGGAAAACCTTCTCTCTGCCTGTCACTATCTTACCTGTCCTTCACAGCTAAATCACCATATCCAAGAAGTCTTCCTAGATTACTGTAGCTTATTGTGTTTTCCTTTATATTCGGTTCTTATGCTATTCCTTGGGTGATAGTTTAAGCCAGATATTTAAGAATGGTAGTGTTCAACTGTTGTCTGCTGTGTTTTGTCTTACCTGAGGGCAAATATGTCATACCATGGTTTATTCCCTGATCAAAAGTGTAGGATGGTACCTTATACAAAGCTGATTTAGAGCTGGAAGCTAGCTCCATTAGGGATCCACTCATCCAAGGGTTTGTATGATGGACTCTTTGATAGTGTCTGGTGGACACTTTATTAAGGTAATGTTTAAATGCATAAAACATAACACATAGGATTACAAACTAAACTGATTATAATCAAATGCAATTATCAAAATATATTTTTTAAAAGGAAAAGATCACGGGTGTAGTAGGATCCTTGACTTCCTCCAACCTGCTGTAGCAATTAGGAACAAAAATAACTGAAATTTGAAATGTCTGATCTGAAGTCTGGGGTCTGCAACTTTACTGGTGTGGTCTCTTTGATTTGCATTCATGATTAGCATGACTCTGTGGCTACTACTTACCACCTGTGTAAATCCAGAGAAAATCATTTATCTTCTAGTCTCGAGGTAATGCTCTATAAAATGCAGATAGTCTATCCGGCCTCCAAGCTTTCTTCTAGTTTTAGCTCCTCTCACCCAGTTGAGTCATTCGAAGTTTTAAAAGCTGCAATAATTCCTACCAGTCTTTTTCTCTTTTCCCAAGTACTCTCTGGCCCTTTTCCCTTTCTTTAATTATCAAATTCCTTCCCTTGACACTCTTTATTTTTGTCTGTAAGGCCTGATCATTAGAACTAGTTCCTAGATATTCTTGATAGAACACTAAAGACCCAAAGTTTCTGTGCCTGAAGCCCAGGAGTTTCTGTTTGTGAGCTGAAAGACTACAGCATTGTTCGTTGCTCCTGCTCTGTCCAAACGGGACCTTTGTTGCATCAGTAACTTTTAACAGACAGGCACACAGTGATGTGAAGCTGTTTTGAAATTTTCTCAAAGCAGGAAGACATCATGAAGCACAAAAAAATCAAACTGAGAGAAGAACAATTCAAATTTTCATGACAATGTATTGTTTCCATTTGACCTTTTCAAAGGTCAAATGGACCTGCTTGTTTAATCCAGCAAATATTTCTTAACATCTATTACACGTAAGATATTATGTAATTTTTAATGAGGCTCAGTACTTCATTGTGGACACTTCTGAGTGCTGGGGACCTTAATTAATCAATAAATCAATGATTCAGCAATTATCAGATACCTATTATCCTCTGGATACCATTCCAGGTGCTGAGAATAAAAAGACAGAAATTAAATCATCTCTATCATCTATCTGGTGGTTATATTCTATTTGGGGAGACAACTTGAACATACCTGTAGATAAAATAAATATGAAAGAATTTTATGGTGGTGAGGATGACATTAGGGGATTAGAAAAAAGGGCTCCATGTAAGACATAGTGCTTGAGAGGACTTTTAAAGGAAATGGGATTCTATAAGACAGAAATGAAAAGGATATGGTGGACATCATGTGCCTGACAGTCATAGTGATTTTGCACAGATCTTTCTACATTCACATATACCTTTCCAATCTCAGTGACAAAATTAATTCCCTTTAGGACAGAACCTGAGAGATTAGTTCATTTGAAAAATCATATTGTCCCTAGTCACTTCCACCTCTCAGAATTCCTTAATTTGAACTTATGTGCCACCTCCTAAAGGAAGCCTTTTCCAAATCCCTTCATGTTCCTACATCAAATTATCTGGTTAAATATTGTCCTCCCACCTTCATCCTCCAGAAGATCATAAACTGCTTGAAGGTAGAAACCGTTTTCCATTTTGCCTTTTTATTTCAGGATCTAACACAATGACTAGTATATAGATACATATAAATATTTTTTGGGTTGCATAGGAATGACTGACAGAAGCAGGATTGTAAAAGTGCTAATATTCCAATTATTGGTCAGTGCTAGTGTTGGCTGTATTATATCAGCTATCTTTTTCATGGTCTGCTGAGCAAGTTTTGAAAATTGATGATAAAACAATTCCTTTGTGCTATTTGAATGGCAGAGATAATGGCTAGGCCACAAACTTTCCATCAGCTTGCCACTTACTTGATTTCTTTACAGTCTCTCATTTGTGCTTTAATCTCAAAATTATATCAGGTGTGGAAACCACCGGTTAATAATTCTGCTCATTAAGCAGCGTTTCTCTGGGCTTTTTCAGCTCTGGGCTGGATTCTGGTGTGCTCTATTGCACAAAAAGCGCTCAAATGAACACAACAACCCTCTGGTTTTGCAAAGGATGATTTGGGTTCCTGAGCATCCATCTTGAGCTTGGAGAGCCATTCAGTGACTCAAAGTAACTATTACCTTTTTAGAGCCACTGGTCATTTTTTTGTGCTCTGACACAAGGCTTTTTTTTTTGTATTTACGGTGTTAATGTGGTTTTCTACTGCAATCTACTTCCTCATCCTTCCTTTCTTATAGCCCCTTGTGTAGTCTTCAGGACCCAATGGCTATTACATAAATACTGTTAACTGACTGTGGAAAAGTCACCTTGTCCAAGATCTGGGTTATTAAAAACACTAAGTTATTGAAACATTTTCCTCAATAAATGGTATCTGGGTTCTTTGAGATGGGTAGGGAAGGCTTATAAGACTCATTGTTTCTCTGACTCATGCCAGAAACTCTCTGGGTGCTTTTTCCAGGTTAACTTATCACTATCATTATTAAAAATAATGATGATGACAATAATACTATAAAGCAGATTGTCAGAGATAGCACTCACAAACTCAGAAGGGTCTTAACATGGAAGGATAATCAAAGGGATGACTCCTCTCCTTCCTGAACAGAAGCAAGGTATGAATCTAGCCAAGGTGCCAAACTGAGTCCCTCCATGGGAGTTAAGTCCTGTACCTGTACTCTTGTGCCTTTTGAAACATGCTATGTTGATTGAAGGATATTTTTTTTTCTCCTGAATTCCCCTGTATTCTTCCCATCTTTCCTATATTGGCAAGGATTAATGGATCTAGCATCTTTCACCACCTCTAATAATCTTAAAGACTCTTTATAACAATCTACACAAATAGAATGGAGGAATGTAATGAGTCGTGTGATAGAGCATGCAAAACAAAAAAAAAAAACTAATAAAGGACATTATTTCCTGGACAAGTATAGTCAACAAAATCTACTTACAGAGAGCAGTGCATTCTCTACTTGGTGACTAAAAGAGCCAGATGTGTCCCTGTGCTAGGCAATGCAGGATACACTGGTAATCAGGGAAAACCTGAGTTCAAATTTAATTTCTTATGTTTTTTAGGGAGGAAGCTTTCCAAGTTTCCATTTTTTCATCTGTAAAATGGGCAGGAGGGGAAGGAGAAGGAGACTAATAAAAGCTCTCACTTCACAGTGTTGTTCAAAAAACTCAAATGAGATAATAGAATCTATATAAACCAGCTCTTATTTTTATCATTTAAAAAAAATCCTCCCCAGTAGTGTTTAAACTTTCAAAGCATCTCACCCCACTCTGTATGTCCATAAATCAGGGATCTGTGATTTTGTTGATATGGGTACTCCCTCCATCGATGCAGATGGTGAATATGTCCCTCACTTAAGTTGAAGATCGAGACCTGCCCTATCAGAATCAGGATTTTAACTTGGGCTTCCAAGTCCAGCACCCTATCCACAGCCTCTTTGTCCCTGCTACACTTACACACATGCTTCTGATGAGTCTCTCAGCATCTCTACTTTCTGGGGGGTTTGTTTTGCTTTTTTTTCCTAACCCTCATGAAAGCAGAGAGAAATGGTGTCTGTTTGATCATCCAGAGCGCCACATACATTTGGAAACACTTCCCAATGATGACTGTACTATTACTTCCCAGAGAAAACAAATGTTGAGCTCCTTGTTAAATACAATGTAAGCTTTTTTCAAGGCTAGTTGTTTTTCATTTTACTAGGATGGCTGTTATCTCAGAAATAGCTCTATCTATTACAAGTAACTTCCTGTCAGACAGTGGTCCCCTTTTGCCCTTAACAGAGACACTTTGACTGGGGTGATTGAACCTTCTAATGCATTTCACTCAATAAAGTATACCGCATGCTATCCCATGTCGTACCTTACTCTATACCTTGTGTGGCTAATTGAAATTTTGTAAACTGAATCCCATATTCTGATTTCATTAGGGAGCACACTCTATTAAAGAACAAGTCCAAATACAACAAGCGTTTATTAATCAATCACCAAGCATTCCATTTTATTACAAGGCATGGCTCTCTAGATAAGAGAGGCAAGGGAGATATATTTGGAAATGAAGGTAATATAAAAACAAATCACTTCAATAAAATTAGAAAAAGATTTTAAAAAAGGCTTTAAAAAATTTTTAAGCCAAGCACTATGCTAGCTGCTAAGGATACAAATACAGAAATTAATCAGTCCCTGCCTTCAAGGAGCTTATATTGATCCTAGAAAACAAAATATATACAATAAATACAAAATACAAAATGATACTTTGGGATGGAGAGGCATCTTGAGAAATCAGAAAAGATCTCATTTAGGAAATCATATTTATGCTGAGTTTTGAAGGAAACTAGAGCCTCTCTAGGTGAAGATTGTTGGTACTAGCCGTAATCTCTGCTGCTAGAGGATGCTAATACTGGTAGATCATTTGAATTTATGTGTTGTATATCATTTGGGTGGCTGCATTAATATAGTAGGTGACCCACTGAGAACTTCCAAAAGAGGAGCAAACCAACCCATTTTGGAAAAATGGACCAGGATAAATCCTCCATAGCATTGCAAGTGGATCTGTGGGTGGCTGCTGCAGGCAGCCCAAGTGAGATGGAGATCTAGTCAATCAAGGTAAGAGACAGATGAGTGGAAAGACTGAGAAAGAGAGGGGAGAAGAGAGAAAAAGAGGGGAAGATGAGAAGACAGAGAAAGGGGGAGATAGATGGAAAGAAGAGAGAAGAAACAGCAGAAGGGGGAGAGAGGAAGAGAGAAAGAAAGGAAGAGGAAGGAGAGAAAGGAAAGAAAAGAGGATGAGAGAAAAGAAAAGGGGGAAGAGGAGAGAAGAAAAGAAGGGGGAGAGAGAGAGAAGGAGGAGACATAGAAAGAGGAAGAGAAGATGAAGGGAAGAAAAAGGGAGAGGGGGGAAAAGGAGGAGAAAGGTGGAAAGGAGGAGAGAAAAAAGAATGAGGAGAAGGGGGAAGAGATCAGGGGAGAGAGAGAGAGAGAGACAGACAGACAGACAGACAGACAGACAGACAGACAGAAGAGATTGAATATATCTAAACTAGGGACTCTAAAGGTCAGGGGTAAAGAAGGGAGTGCATTCCAAACATGGCATTGCAAAGGCATGGAGATGAATGAGGAAGATGTTTTGGGTGGGTATCAGCAGGAAAGCCAGCTCGAGATTATAAGGGGCATTAGAGATTAGAAGTCTAGCATGTAGGCTGTAGCCAAGTTTTCATTAAGCTCCTACTATTTGCTAAATCCTAGAACTTTTTTTTTTAAAAAGACACAAAACCAGAACAGTTACTGCCCTCTAGAAGCTTACATTATGTGGATGCTCAGAGAAACTACTGTGAATATTTAGTCAGACAATTGTGGGGAGGGTGGCAGGGGAAGGAGCAGAGGGAAGGAAAGGTTGGATGATGAAATGGAACAGGCTTTTGAAAAATTAGAAAAATGGACACTCTTATTTGGGATTAGGACCTCACGAACGCCAGAAGATGCTGCAAATCAAAATACTGAAGAGGATACTGCCCTAGGATTGTGCTTACTCAGCCAGACATGATGCCAGGGTATGACTGGGCTCATATACTTTGGTACCATGGGTAGAGAACAGGTGCCTACTTTGTCCTCTTATGGTTACTTTGAATGCCTGTATTTCTCTCCCTGCCCTTACAGAATTGGAAAAATGGTGTATTTCAGGAGGTTCTACTAAGTCAAGGAATTCTAGATTTTAATGGAGTTTATTAATCCAAGGTCTTGGGTTCATTTTCTCTGTCAAATGGGGTGAGTCACATGTGCAGTCTCAGAGCCCCAAAAGAATTGTGTAGAGATTCATTTCATAATATCGATAGTATACTTTGGGCGTCCCCCAAGAATGTGGAATTGTTATTCAGCCTCCATGAGGCCTCAGTGAGGGAAATAGGGAGTTCTTCAAAGACAGTTAAACCTTTACTAGATGAAAGGAAAAGACTATGGAATTAATTAGAAGAATTTTAAATAAAAATCACTTTAGTTCGAAATACCCATATGACCTTCAAGTCGCAAGATAAATTCTAAATAATTAGAGTTTGAATAAAGGCCGTTAACTTTACTCAAAAGAAACTGAAACTGTGTCTGGAGGAGACTGAGTGAACACATCCTATAGAGCAAGATCACTCAGACTTAAGCCACAACTTCTCCCGATTTGTTTGGATTGCATTGTTCTGGAACTTCCTCAAATACTACTCAGTGAAAGGTGAGATCAGCGGTCACAGCTGAGCTTTGAGAGTCAGTTTTTAAGGAGAAAGAAGTATTTGGATGCTCATCAGTTCAAGTAGAGGATATCTAATACAAATTTATTGGCCCAATTAGCCTAATGAGATGAACCCTGAAGAATTCACAGTATACATAAATCTGAAAGGGGAAAAAATCACACACAGCTGACAGCTTCAATTATTTCCAGTTAGCTTGACAGATCTATAATAAATAACTTTTCATCCTTTTGAGATGGAAGCATACTTAATAATAACTTTCATGTACCCCTTTTCTCAATACTCTTTTTTTTTCCTAAGGAAACTAAACAGCTCCAGAGCCCTTGGTTATTATGTACCTCTAACTACAGGAGGAAAATGCATTTCTCAATTAAGGAAATAATTTTATTTGCATGTAAAATGGTGTTTGTGCAGCTTTGTTTAAGAAAAAAAAAAAACCTGTCATTTGTATTCTTCCCAAGAAGAGTTCATTTCCATAAAACCAGTTTATGTGACATAGTTATCTACAGCATTAAATACATTTTATATCATCAGACTTTTTAACGATATATTTAAAAAATGTATTTCTATTTAGCTTAAACGTGTTGGGAATCATCCTAGGGGACTGTGTGAAAATGTAGTCGTTTATTTGTAATTGCCAGAAAATGGTTTACAAAATTGTTAGTGGCTTTTATTGCATGCGCCCTGCTCCTGGAGCACTTGCTTGTTAATTAGAGAAATTTCAACTGTCATAGTCGGCAATTATAGCTTCTGTATCATTGTCTGTTATGAATAGTCAATGAGGGCTGATTAATATGCATGAGCAGCAGTATATAGGGTGTGCATTGGACCACAATCCAGCAGCCTTACTACAGCAGTAGAGGGAGTGTTGTGGACTCTGAGGGAAGGAGGAAGGAGGAGGGAAGGAGGGAAGCATTAAGGAGAAAGAGGTAGCAGCTTTCCCAGCCAGCGTGAGCTGCTCAGCTGACTCACCTGGGCGTTCCAAAGGATATCTTCTCTATGAGTGCTAAGTAACTGGGGCTGCCTCTGTGGGAGCTGCTGAAGAGAGAAGTGGCTTTTCTTGCCGATCCGCTAAACATGGGATGCAGCCTGTGCAGTCTGCAGAAGCAAGAAGAACAGTACAAATTACTGTATGAAGTTTGTCAGGTAACCAATGGGATTTTCCTGCTGAAAGGATAGAGGTTCTCGGCCAGCTTGCGTGCTGGGAATAGGATGCTTCTGGAAGGGGAATTGGGAAAAGTATCTGCAGGAAGGGAAAGGCAGAGTTTTAGCATCCCTGAATTTCATGCATATGTTGCCTGTTTACTCTGTTTTGTGATTAATCTTCCAGATGCACCAAAATGGTTCGTTTTGACTAGCGAAATATATGTTGACATGTAATTAAAGAAAGGTCCGGGCAATCCCATCCCAAAGCTGCTCACCACAGACATTTCTCCCCATGCGTGTTAAGTACCATGTTTTGAGGAAGGGTCAAAGCTTGGTCATGCTCTCTTTGAACAAGTTGGAGGAGACGGGTCTGATGATTGATGCTGGGGAGGTTTTTGTCTCTGTTTCCAAATAGTTTAAAGGGATTTCTTTCAGGAGAGAATGGGCATCTTCATTCTTTCAGCAACTTCTCTGGATGGGACATGTGGTTCAGATTTTTGTTTCACACTTTTGAAATGTCCCTACCTTGAGCCTATCCAAAAGAAGGAGAAAGGGACTTGAATTTGGTTGGGGATGTTCCAGTCTATTAGCTGCTTGCTTTAAGGAGGGAAAAATTAAAAGCTGGATTGAAAGAAAACAGTTTGGAGGGGGGGAAATGGCATATGAAAAATCTATATCATAAACTGGCTTTGGTGGGGAAGGGACTGGATTTCAAATATACCACTCCTCAAATTCTAGTGAGGCTGGCTCTGATATTATTAATTTTAACGTTAATTTTCTTAGGGGATTGAGGGGAGGAGCTTGAATTAGCCTGATCACATAAGTTTTTCTTCAGTAAATTAAAAAGTTGAAATACCTTTGGGAGAGACAGAAGGAAAGAAAAGAAATATGAGTATTTAGGTTGCTAGAATAAGTGAAGGACAAGGTGAATTTTGTTTTCTTTTAGTAAATTAGGCAGTGATTGATCTTTTTATTATTTAGACTTTTAAAAATCCAGAGACCTCAAGTGGGAACAGCTTAGGAAGAATTTTCCTAGTAGGCTGGTTTGGAAATTGCCATTCTCCCCTTTGCCAGCAGAGGGTGCTTATCGCCACAAAAGAAGCCCAGAACAAAGTACTGCAATTTTTGTATATTACTTGCATCCCAACCTTGGCTACCCACACTGGTACATATTTGACTTATAGACTCCTATGTGGGGCAAGGTGTGTAAAAATATTGGAAGCCAGATTTCAGCTTGGGGGGAGGGGAGGGGGGTCCTTTGCCCCGCTTCAATTGTTTCATAAGCCCAGAGATAGATTGCATTCGGAACCTTTTGTTTTGTTGTGTTGGGTTCCCCACAGTAGTACAGCAAAGGGTCCTATTGTTAAGTAGTTCTTGTAAGTTTTCCAAGGAGGTCATTTCTGAGGAGACCAGGTTCTTTTGAACTTCAGCGATCTCGGAAAACTGACTAATTGATGCTCTAGTCATGATTTTGACGTCTGTACTGTTTACATCCACTCCACTTTATCATCAAGCACTGTCTGTCATAATAGTTAGCCCTCGTCCCTGCCAAGTTTCCATTCAGTCGGAGCTGGAGGGCTCTTAATGAGTCGCACATTCAAGAAATGAAATAAGAACAAACAGAAGCCATCATTTAAGCCAGGTAATGGAGGGGCTTTCATTCAAAAAGTGAGCAACAGAATATGGAAATCACCTGTTTTGTCCAAAGCATTGCCTTTAGCTTCCTATTTCTTGTTCCCATCCTTTAGACTAGTTCATGGCCATAGCAGTAGACTGGAAAATTATCTCAAGAAATCATAACTGTACCTCTGCTAGATTGATTTTCTCCAATAGGTTAATCTATCTAATTTGGCAAAATCTTATTTCCTAAATAAATTTTTTAAGTGTCATTCAGTTTTATTTATTTTTTACATTTTTTAACAAGATGAATTAATGTGGAAATATTTTGGGTCCAATGCCACACAATGAATTTTGATAAATGACTCCCATCTGGTCTACACTTTGTCAGCAATTTGGGAAGCCATGCAGATGCACTCTCAGGAAAATACAAGCTACTTTTCAAGCTACTTCTTAGGCCTGTAGAATCATCAGTCATGGAGCTGGAGTTGCAAGGAATCTCAGACACCACCTAACACAGCACACTTACTTTACAAATGAGGAGGCCATTTATGAAACTCCTAAGCTACTTTTACATAGTAGTAAAGGTCAGAGGCAGAATTTGAACTTAGCTCTTCAAGGATGCCAATGGAATAAATCACCTCCCTCCTGTCTTAAGAAAATTTAGAATCCTAAGAATTCCCAAAGCATTGGCCCCCATTAATAATTCCATTTTCTCCATTATCCCTCAGACCTTTATGACAAGTGAGAAATCAAGGCTTCCACAAATATTGGTTCCAGAAGGCCCCATTGCCTTGCTCATTAAGTTTTCAGAATTGGAGCATGAAGAAAATAAAATATTCCCACTCTCAGAGTTTATTCCTTCCTCATCTAGTGATAATTCAAAGATCATTCAAAGCATCAAAGAGATGCTTTTCATTAGGGTCGTTGGCGTGCTGCCTACAGTTTCTTTGGGGGGCTGCTCTGAGCCTAATGACACAGAACAATGATTGGGCCTCTTGTCAAGCACATACCTTATTGTAGCTTTAATCACATAAAAAAGGAAGAATATATTAAGGGTCCTGGTCATGAGACTACATTGCAAGTGCTGTAAATACCTTTGATGCATTTTGGGCACTAGTTAAGATCATTAGAGAGGGTTCGCTCTCTGCACTACTCAGTGATTTCTCCTCAGTGTTTTTAATACTTAAGTCATTCAGCTTCTCAAATCTGCCCATTCTTTATGCTTCTGCTGGAGATTTCCTCTCTGGTTGTGCACCCCAGATCAGTGTAGATTTAGTGTTTGGTTTTATTTCTTGTTACTGATATTCCTTCTCTACCTTGGGGAATGTGCCTAAAGTGCCCAGGTTATTTTTCAAGACTCAGGAGTATCATTAAAGGATGAACAGATGGAGAAAAGATGGAGCTGCTTGTAGGTTATCTGGGGTACATCTTCTTGTTGTATGAATTAATTGAGAAAGATCAAATGGCTTAGGGGATGGGGAAGGGGATAAGGGAGCCTTTTCACCACCTGGTCACTTTCACTAGAATTGCTGGCTGTAACTCAACAGAGGCTGGTAGAGACTGAAAATCACCATTAAGCAACTACCACTCAGTGGAAAGTATGAAATAGCTTGGTGGTCTTCGATGTTTATCTTTGTACAGACAGCCCCCTGCAATAGGTATTACTGCCTGAAAACCACATTTGCAGGAAGAGATTTTAGTGATGAGATTCACTTAGCCCCAGATAATATTTTCCCAAAACAATGTGGAAGAGACTCACATTTAAGTATAAAATCAAATAGGAAGGGACCTGAGTTTGGTATGCCCATTTGTTCTGTGTCCCTATTGAAAAGATCCTCAGAAATTATTTTTTGAAGTTTTCCCTGCTAAATAAGCAGAAAATGGAAGAGAGAAAACAGGAGGAAAGAGAGGAAAAAGGAATATTGCTGACTAAAGTTTAACTTTAGTTTTATTCAAATCAAACATTAGATGAGTATTAATCCAGAGTGGGCTAGAGAAACAAAAGTGTGACAAATGTTAACAATAATAATAGATATTAATATAGTGTTTTAAGGTTCATGAAGTGCATTGCATATATTATTAATTAAAATGTGAGCTCCCTGTAGGCAGGAACCATGTTTTTATCTAGAATGGTGTAAAAAAAAATTTAAGAATACTGTCCCGAGTATTTAGCACAGTGCCTGGCATGTGGTAGGTACTTAATAAATGCTTATTGATTGATTCATTTCATTTGATGCTGACAACCATAACCACCTTGTGAATAAGTACTCCAAATAGGATATCTGTTTTAAAGAGGAGGAATTTAGCCTTGGAGGGGTTAAGTGAATTTCCCAATATCAGAAAGCTAGCTGATGTTTAAGGCAGAATTTGAACCCAGTTCTTTATGTTACACACTACTTGCACTATATTCATTATAAAGTTCAGTCTCAAAATTGAGACTAAGAGAGTAATCAGGATAGCAGCTATCAAGGGAACAAAGCTTAAGTCTGCTATGGCTCCCAATGGCAAAGATCTTGTTTCAAAAAAAAAATCTTGTTATCAAGAAGATAAGCAAGTATTCAATATCTGCTTTGTGTGGTACTATATTTAGTATTTGAATAGGACAATTATTTAAAAGCATTTACTTTTTTTGACACTGTGACTGTTACATTCCAAAATCCACATTGCAGAACAGCCACAAAATGACTGTTGTGTGGTATGGCATAAATATAGTCAAAAACCAAAGGCTAATTTGCAGAATAGAAATATCTGGCATATTGTAATGGTTTTGGAGATAAGTGGTCCCCATATTCAGTGGCAAGGGTGACTCAAAGAGTCTGTGTAACTAAGAATCATGGATTCTTATGAAATATTCCTAGGGGTCATCTACTGTCACCCATACCCTTCATCGCAAAAATGAGGACATTTGTGTCTAGAAAGGCCACGTGACCAAGACCAACACAGACAATAAATAAGGGACCCAGGGTTTCAACAGAGGTACCTTAATTTCAAATCCAAATTGCTATCGCTGGAATCATTCTCTTGAATGAAATGCAAAACCTTTAAGAAAATGTAATAGCAAGAAATATCATACAAGGTGATTTTTGTGCTTTCACCTCCAAGTTGTTTGTTAGAAAGCAATGATTCCCTGAGAGCTCTGATTATGATCGATAAATATTAATTTTCATATTTATGCACATCTCTTATTATCCATATAACCCTGGACAAATCATTTAACCCACTCAGCCTCCATTTCCTCATACAGAAAATGAGAGAGTTGGACAAAATGGTTTTGAAAGTCTCTTTATGCTATAAATCTGTGTTCTTAATAATCAACAATATTTTATTATACATTTGGCTGATCTACCAAGGAAGTGGTGATTGTTTTTATGCTTTTAAGAAACTCATGCCCTCGTATACAGTCTATTTTTTATTTGATTAAACAGATATGGTACTCAAGTTAGATAATCTTGATGACTTTCCAAGAAATAAACAATTGTATTGATATGTTTACTAAACGTATAATATTTGTTCTAAGAACAAAATGGGCACTCTGAAGCATCAACTGTGTATCAGTCCTTTTGTAGTTAATAAGAGTTAAGATCATGTGTACATTGTTTTTCAAACTTCAAAGAACTATGTAAATACCAGCTCTATAAAAGACAAGTGACAGAATTGAGTAAACTTGATCTCCCTCACATTGTAGGACCTTTTACACTTAATGGGGAAATTGAAGCTTTTTTGTTTAAAGAAAATGTTATTTCAGAGAGCTTTGTTCTAGAAAGTTTTTTCTCCTTTAATTAGTTGACGGAGATAAAGGATCTCTGCTTGATATGTAGGGGAGGGATTCAATCTTAACAAAAGAGCCCCATAGCTATTGCTGTGCTTGTATGTAACTGAGAACGTCTTCTTGTAAGTTCAGTTACTTGGCAGAAACTGACAAGTGAAATTGTCCTCTTCCTTTCAGGATGAGTGATAAAGTATTCCTGCTTGTCAGATACTGATAAAGAAAACACCGCAGCATGTTGTATGGGCAGCTGGGTGGTGCTATGGGTAGAGCATGGTGCCTGGAGTCAGGAATACTCCTCTCTGTGAGTTCAAATCTGCCCTCAGACACTTAACTAGCTGCATGTCTCTGGGCACTTAAAGTGACAACTAACTCTAAGTGACAACTTTCCAAATGTCATTTAAAACCCTTTTGACCTCAATTTCCTCCTCTATAAAATGAACTGGAGAAGGAAATAACAGACCACTCCAGGATCTTTGCCAAGAAAACCCCAATGGAGCGACAGAGTCATATGAGTATAACAACTGCACAACAACCAAAATGTCATATTTGCCATCACATAAGAAAATAAACATAGGTGGGGGCAGCTAAGTGACGCAGTGGATAGAGCACCAACCCTGAAGTCAGGAGGACCTGAGTTCAAATTTGGCCTCAGACACTTAATATTTCCTAGCTGTGTGACCCTGTCAAGTCACTTAACCCCAGTTGCCTCAGCCAAAAATAAATAAATAAATAAACATAGGAGAAAGAAGAAGGATTGATACCATTCCTAATTAGCCAATATATGATCAGTCACTACTTAAAGATCTCTGAGGCCATTTAGTACACACCCTTATTTCATAATTTAGGGAAACTGAGGCCCAGAAAAATTAAGCAGTTTGCCTAAGATCACACTGATGGTTATACTATGGCAGAACCAGGATTTTGTCATAGGTCATATCATTCCAAGTTTAGCATGTTTTCCACTCCACCGTCTTCCCTTCCCTTCTTTCTACCTTCTTCCCTCCTATAGTTCTTCAAAGAGTAGCCACACCATTTTCTATGTTCTAAATTTTGTCAGTGCTTGAACCAACTTTAACTAAATCTCCAAATGTATTCAACAGCCCATTCTTGGATTAGGGGGAAAAAAAACTTTAGCAATGATGAATGATTTGGTAGATGGGACTTTTTAATGGGTTGCTCTGCTTCATCTGCTAATTGTAATTAAGCAGGTGGTAAGAAGTCACAGGGGCATGAGACAGCTTCTCTGCTTTACTGTCACCCATCAGACATGGCAAGCCTAGAGAAAACATATGGAACGATGAAAAAATGGCACTTTAATAAATGCTTTGTGTTGTTTGTTAATAATGAAGGGAAAGGTCATGGTTCATTTGGGGCAGCATGATAATTATCTACATGGCTCTTGGAGCCCCTGAGAATTTTCTGAATCTTCTTGGATTTTGGTTAACTTAAAAATCATGGACTTTCACTCTCTGAAACTCATAGAGCAATATATTTCCTTGACTGGTGGAGCCTTTTTCACAGAATGGGTCATTTTATTTATTTGTTTGTTTGTTTCTAAAGCAATTGGGGTTAAGTGACTTGTCCAGGGTCACCCAGCTGGGAAGTGTTAAGCGTCTAAGACCAGATTTGGACTCAGGTCCTCCTGACTCCAGGGCTGATGCTCTATCTACTACACCAATTAGTTGCCCCTAGAATGGGTCATTTTAACAAGCTATTTGTATTAACAAGTTGACCGCCACCATATCTCTGAAAGAATTCTAATTTTAAGACTCTTCAAAAACTTGTTTTTTTCTATGCCTTGAAGGTTTAAGGTGATTTAACCTGTGCTTACATGAATCTTATATCATAGTACCATTGAATTTTATTCTGTTGGTCAACTTTAATAAGCAATCTTTTTAAAGTTTTTGCCATTGGCTTGTGTTTGTAAAATACACTTGATGGCTTCCATCAGCTTGTCTAATCTAAAGGGCTACTTCCTACAAGTAGCCTTTCATCTCCTATTCCTTTGTTAATGTTTTCTCCCTTGTCACCAAATTACTTTGTATGTATTTTGTAAATTTGGGGGGGGGGAATATATAAGTTCTGCTTTAATTATGTTGAGTTTAAAGTATTGATGGAACATTCAAGTAAAAATGAGTAGTGAGAAGTTTACAAATTGGAGGACAGAAGAAGGATCAAGCTACATGTATGGATTTGGCAGTTATCTTGGCTCCTCTGACCAGCAGGATCTCAGAGGTACCGAGTCACCTACCATGGGGGTTATTAGGCACTCCTCCAGAATTTAATTGAGGTTGAAGAGTTTAACCAATATTCTATATGAATGTAATTATAATAGGCTTTTGAGGAGATAGATGAATGAATGAGCAATACTGACAAAACAGTATTGCAAAGGTAAATTTGATTTGGATTTATCAAGATGAATGATGTCTATTTAACTTAGAAAATGAAATGGCCTTTTCTCTCTGGGAGTTTATATTCTATCATTGCTTCCCGTGGGAGCTTACAATAGTATGAGGTAACTTCTTGCTCTATAAGTTTGATGAAGCATCTATTTGTTCTGAGGGTACAAATACAGAATGAAACAATCCCTCCTGTCATTGGGCTTACAGTCTAATAGGGCAGACAGCTAGAATATGCACAGATGTACACAGCATCAAGCTAATGCATATGCAGAGAAACACACAGAGTAATTAGTAATTAAATTCAGATAGTTTGGGAAATAACTCACTAGGAGCCAAGAGGAACCCAAAAGATTTCATGCAGAAAGTGGTACGTGAGGGATATCTTTTAAGGAAGAAAGAGTCTCTAAAGTGTAATTAAGAGAGCTGTGGTGATTATTGTTAATTTTTTCTTTTCAAAGAGGAATAATGATGATGTCCTGACTTGCATATAAGGAAAGGAGTACATTATAGACAAGGGATTTCAACAACACAAAGACATAGAGACTAGACATGTAGCATGATAAATAGGGAACAGAAAGGGGGCCAACTAGCTAGACTGGCATCCAGAAGGCAGTTGTGCAGGTGGCATAAGATTGGGAAAGACTTTAAAAGCTGAGCAGAAAAATTAATTTATTTTTCAATCATATAAGCAATAGAAAGCCCCTGGTGTTGGTTCAGTAGGAGAGTCACATGGTCAGATATGTATTTGAGAAGCATTGCTTTGGTAGTGGAGTGTAGGATGAAATCATGTAATGGAGAAATGTTTGAGGTAGGCAAAAGATAGTGCTCGAAGTAGAGGAAGTAAGTGTATGAGTGCAGAAAAGAAATTGAATACAAAAAGGTAAGATTTGGCAGTATGTATGAATATGAAGGGTATGAATGTTTGAATGAAATATAAGAATATGTAGGGTAAGTGAGAACGAGGAATCCAGAATAATTATTATGAAACTAGGATAGTGGAAAGATGGTGATCCCTTCAACAAAAAAATAGGGATTTGGGGAAGGAGAGCATATAGTAAGTGCTTAATAATTTTTAATAGAATGAGGGAAGAACAAAAGGAAGGAAGGAGAGAGGCTGACAAATGGATGGATGAGTGAATAAATGGATGGATGGATGGATTTGCTTTTTCAGTAGTCAAATTAAGTTGTCTCATTCCTGATTTACAAGGCTTGAAAGACCATGAAATTTCTATTAGAATATGAACAGATGGATATGACATGAGAGGGAAAAAATAGCCATGTTATAAAAATCAGTAGTAGAAGTTATAATTAGAGAGTGGGAGTTTTTCTAGTCCTAATTCTACTGTATTTTTTCATTAAGGTCTAGCATAATTTTAAGGGGGAAAAATCTATTAGTTTTGTTAATGTCACTTTAGTAATAATATTTGACAGTTATATAATAATGTAAGGTTCACAAAATACATTAGATACAGAATCCCACTTGGTATTATAACCCTGTGAGTAGATACTGCAAGTGATATTATCCCCACTTTACAGATGAGGAAGTTGAGACCCACAGAGATTGGAATGACCATCTGGCTGGTATATGTTGGAGGTGGAATTTGAACTCAGATATAAGCACTTTTGAGTACTATATGTATAGAGAGGCCCCATATGTGGCAAGAAGAAAAAAGTCCACCTTGTGTAGTGAAGAGCTGTCATGTCACTCAAAGCAGGGCAGAATAGACATCTCTAGACTCCTCACTCCTTCCTTCCCTAACTCCTTCTCCAAAAAATCCCTTAAATTCCCTCCATAAGGGGAAGCAGAAAGCTGAAACCAGAGACTATTCTGCTTTCCTCAAAGAGAGTGCAGTACTGGAATAGAATTCTTTCTGCCCTATTAAACAGATTCAGAGATATGATCTTTGATCACTTTGCTATCCAAGGTTTGATTCTTTTCCCACCAAATACTAGTTCCACAAAGAACACACAGTGAATAGCAAAAAAACAAAACAATTTATTCAAATTGGTAGCAAATACAAATCAAAAAATATATATACATAGGAGAATACATACCAGACAATACAGAGCAAAGAAGCTCTTCCATTGGGAGCAAAGTATCTCAACTCAGGCAAAAAAGAGAGTCCCGGATCTCACCCAGGGAGAAACTCCTTGCTATTCCTAGTGTAGCAAGATGGTAACAAGGACATGATGGAGACTTCTACTTCCTCTCATACCCATCCCAGAGTTTTCCTCTAGCAGCCTGAAGTGCCTTCTTCCATTTTTTCTCTTGAAGATGGAAGTCAGAAGTAACTTGACTTGAAGGTTAATGAATCCCAAAGGGGACTGGACCTTAAAGAGTCCCAAAGACTGATAAGGAAGGCTGCCTTGGGACAGGAGTTTGCTTCTTCCAAAGCTGGTGCCTTTTCAAATAGACACTATTTATATAACCATATAATAATACTCTATAAGGTCACCTGGATAGAAAGCAGTCTCCAGTCAAGAAGTGCCAGACTCAGGTTCAACTTTTAGCATATGCTGTTTGAATGATCCTGGAGAAATGTCTTAAGTTCTTCATTCCCCCAAGCAAATCTCGAAGACTAGAAATTGCAGAACAGTTTCTGATTTACATTGGTAGAAGGAATTTCTTCACTGGCACTTCCCTACATCAATGAAATTATGTGTCTGAAGGAAAGAGATCAACAGATACAGAGACAGAAAGATAAAAAGACAGAGAAATGAAGATAGAAAAAGAAGCTTCTCAAATGTTCTTTGCAGTGTTTGTGATAAAAAAATATACCTTTTCAAAATCTTTTTCTTTTGCAAAAATTTGTCATATTATTTTCCTTGTTATCGTAATGTATATCATTAATAAGGAAAATACCAGTCATGTTAAGCAATAAGATGATGCTTTTCCTTGTTTCAATCAATAACTGCCTTTACTCCTGGCAGGAAGAAGAAAGTAATGAACATAGAACCAGCCTATTTTACACACCAAGTTTCTGAAAATTCCTAAAAGAATTCTGAAAATAGCCTTTTCATTACCTAAAAAGTTTCCCAGTCCTCTTACTTTTCATTCTCCTTAAAAGTGTAGCTTGCTTCAGAACTTGCTAAAGAAGTGGACTGGATACCTATAAGGAGTACCTTAAATGGGGAATAGATTAATACCTGTAGCCTAATAGAACTTATGTCTTGGCAAGCGTAGATGCTTCTACACAAAGAAATATCTTAACCATTATTTTTTTTAAAAAACTGTCTATAAGATTTGTGAATGAATAACCAACTCACAACTCATATTCTGTATAGAAGCCTTCCTTTATCACTATATTAAAAAGCCCACTAATTCAGCAGGCAGCTTGAAAAATAATAGTCTTTTTTTCCAAAGTATGTTACCTGGGTTGTGAATGCCCACCCAGATGCATTCATTCTTGCAGTTCTTTATTCCCCAAAGAAAGCCAAAAGCATTGAGATTTAGGATGCATCAGATTATAAGTGATACACTTTTTTCTAAAAATTCTCAAGAAATATAAGGCGCCATCCTTAAGCAAGCAGCTGTTTTATGTTTTGAGAGTCTAGTGGGTCACCAGGCTAGAAAGCTGTGTCTTCCATAAAATTTCACTTGGCATTCAGCAGTTGAAGATGCTACAGATGTGTGTGTGTGTGTGTCTCCCAGAATGAATGCGGATATATTACACTTGGGGCTGTTTTTTATCTTGTTATGAATTCACTAGAATGAATAACTTGAAATATATATGCTATACACTTAATACATGAATTATAATACATATGTATGTACATTATGATACATAAGGATGCGTATGGAGTCTGGATATTTTTCATGTGAGATGATTCATTCGTCCACCCAATCTCATGTTATTATTTCTTTGATCTATTATTTCCCTCCGCCTTATATTAGATCTTTTTTTTCTCTCAGGGGCCTTATTCAGGCCTCAGGTTTGTTATCCCTTTTGCTATATGTCTAGGAAATTTCTAGGAGTTTAAAAGTGATATTTAAAATAGTTCTCTCATATTAAATTCCTATTCATGTGAATTGTATAATTGAAGAGTGACTGACTGAATTGGACTCCCAACAAGTATTTTTCAAAGGCTGTTTCTAGAGAGGTGAATAAGGAGGAAAGAATGTCAGAACCGTAGGCCGCTTGGGAGATTGTGAGGAAAAGCATCCTCATTTTACAGATGAAGAAAATAAAACCTGGAAAAGAGTGCCTTGTCCAAGATCTCATATCTACTAAATGAAAAAACCTTTTCAAATCTGCGTCTTCTGCTTTTGTCTATGCAGAAGTTGCCAAATGATCTGACCTCAAGGTCTCTCTCTACACTCAAAAAATTATTGAAGATCTGCCTCCTAAGAGCTTTCATTTATACATGCTATATATCTCTTTCTTATATTAGAAGTTAAATGTCTTCATATTATTATGAAAATAGATTTAAACTCGTGGATCCCCTGAAAGAGTCTCAAGCTCTCTAGGGGCCCCCAGTCATACTTTAAGAATTGATGACCTAATAACTTTCTAGTATTACCTCTCCTATACTCGAGGCACCTTGCCGTGTACTTCTAAGCACTAGGGAGAGAGAGAGACAAAAATGAGACAGTTCTTACCCTCAAGGAGTTTACATTCTATCCAAAGAGATACAGGTAGATAGATAGACAAGACAGACAGCAGACACATAGGCAGATGACAAACAGATGGATAAGTAGATGGTTGGATAGAGACAGAGAGAGATATGTTAAATATAGATGATAGAGGAATAGATGATGAATCAATTTAAAATAAATAAAAGGTAGTTTGGGAGAGAGATCATTAGTAGATGGATGGGACCAGCAAAATCTTTGTGTACTTTACTTGAGTCTTAGAAGAAGGATGGAGTTCTATTAGCAAAAAGTAAGAAGAGATAGCAAATTCCAGTCATGAAAGATAATCAGAACAAAAGGAAGAACAGCAGGAATGCCATTTGCCTCAACTGGAGAATTCGGGAAAGGAAATAATGTATAATGAATCCAGAAAGACATATTGGGGTCAGATTGTCAAGAATTTTAAACATTTAACAGAAGAACTGATACTTGATTTTAACAACCCCAGGCAACCACCTGAGTGTATCAGTAGGAGAGTGATATGGTCAGAACTGACTTTGAGGAACATCATTTTTGCAGCAATCTGAGGATCCGACTGTGAGTTTCTGGAGGGCAGGGGCTGTCTGTTGCCTTTCTTTGTAGCCTGAGCACTTATCTCAATGCTGGATACATAGTAGGTTTTTCCTACTATTCCTTATTGATTGACTTACTGACTGACTGGGACGGAGAAAGGAGAGACTTGAAACAAGGGACGCCAGTTAGAAGGCAGGTACAAATGAGAGGTACTAAGGGAGTGACTTTGTGAATAGAACATGCTAGCCAAGTGTTTGTTGGATTGTTCTTATTGTTCTTTATTAGCCTTTATACTTGTAGCTTTTACTCCAAGGAAGTTACTTTTGCATAAGTAAGCCCTGCATTCAAAGAGGGACTTGATGAAGTGATTCTGAAGCTAGTAGTTGTTGCCCAGCGTGCTACCTCATAAGGTCATCTCAAGGGTCAGAATCACAGGACCTCAGAGCTGGGAGAGAGCTCAGTATCCATCCTATCCAAACATTCATCCTACAGCTCCCCAGTAAGTGGATGTTCCAGCCTTTGGCAGAAGAACTCCCTTAGAAGTCCCACTGCTCATTCCACTGTAGCTTGTTTAGGAAGCATTCCCTGACTTCAAATAGAAATTCTCCTTTTCTTCCTCTGCTCCTGATACTGCCTTCTGGTGCCAAGTAAGTTAGTTCCTAACCCCCATTTGACATAAAAATCCTCTCTTTTTCCCCTAAAATGCTTGAAGAAACCTTCCTTCAGACCATTTTTATTGACAGTGTATTGTGTGTACATACCTACATACATATAATGTTCAGTTATTTGCATGCTGTCTTCTTAGATTATGAGTCCTTGAGGGCAGGGACAAGGCATGTTTTTGCCTTTAGCACAGTGCCTGACACATAATAATTACTAATAAAGTCCTCCTTGCCCTTCCCCCCCACCCAGGCTTTTCTCTCCAGGCCACATGGATTTATTTGCATCATACAGACCACCTAGACTTGCCCTCTCCAGATTCTAGACTGGAACCTCACCATGGCTTGTGCCCAGGGGGCATTTTCAGCCAACCATTGCCCTTCCATGGGATGAATTTCTGTGACTTGAGATTGGACCCACAGAAGGATGGGCAGGGGGGTGGGATGGACACACAGAGCCACAGTGTTGTTGTTGCCCAGAAAAAGCTGAAATCCTAAAGTTGCTCCAAAATTACCATTGCCCCAGGAAAGTAAAGAACAGGAACATTTTCCCCCCTACTGTGTTTTGTAGTTCTGGGTGATGGCCAGCCATACTTCCAAGCAACATTCTCTCTTCCAACAGTCTCATTTTTTTTCTCCCTCGGACCCACACCAGTGTGTTTACTAAAGCACAGCTCTAGATGAGTGTCCACCCAGCTGGGCTGTCTCTCCTATAGATTGCAATATCAAAGCTATAAATGTCATTCTCCTATCTGCCAGTCTCCTAGCCTTAGCTTTGCTAGCTAATAACTTTTTTTTCCTGCTCCCGCCATAATTTTTCCTCTGAGCAGCCTCAAAAACAACTCCCTTCATTTTCCTCCTTCTCCCTTTCCACTATCTATCTCCCTCCCCTCAATAATTCTTTCCTTCTCCTCTCTCTGCTGGGTTCCCCCTCCCTTTCTCCTCTCCATCTTCTCCCTCTCCTCTCTCCCTTCTTTCTCTTTCTCCCCTTGCCTCTTTCCTTCCTATGACCTTCTTTCTATCCCTTCTCCCCATGCTTTCCATTCCCCCTATCTCCCTCTCTTTCCTTCTATATCCTTCTTCCCACACCTTCTCCACATTATCTTCCTTTCTCTCTCCCTTCCCCTTCTCTTTTTCCCTCTTCTTCCCTCTTATCCCTTCTTCCCATTTCCTCCCTTTTTCTCTTCCCCCACTCATTTTTCTGTCCCTTCCCTTTTTTCCTTGTTTTTCTCCCCTTTCTTTTCTCTTACTCTCCCTTCATGTTCTCCTTTCTTTTTTATTAAAGCTTTTTTTAAATTTACAAAACATATGCATGAGTAATTTTTCAACATTAACCCTTGCAAAACCTTCTGTTCCAAATTATCCCCTCCTTCTCCCCACCCTCGCCCCTATATGGCAGGTAGTTCAATCAAGTTCTTTTTTTCTTCCCCTCTATACCCTCATTTCCTCTTCTTCTCTTTCCCCCTACCCCAGGGTATTCTTTTTTTTTTGGCTTTTTTTCCTGAGGCAATTGGGGTTAAGTGACTTGCCCAGTGTCACACACAGCTAGGGAATGTTAAATGTCTGAGACCAGATTTGAACTCAGGTCCTCCTGACTTCAGGGCTGGTGCTCTAACCACTGCACCACCTAGCTACTCTTCCCCCTCCCCCACGGTATTCTTTAAATGATTAGCATAGTGCTAGACTCATAAAGAAGCTACAGGTACAAATTGCCCTTCATCGGTTTTCCCCAGTTTCATCCCAACTCCAGTAAATCATTCTAAGAAATGCTACAGATTTTGTCAATGTTCCAGGGTTTATATTGTTATGGTTAGCTGCCAAAAATTGTAATTTATCTTTGTTCTCAAAGGAAGAAACACTAATTTGTATCAGTAGTAACTCAAAAATAAGCAAAGATTTCAAGTTGGAAACTTGAATCTACAATAAATTTCAAAAAGAAATAAGGTATGGAGTTTGCAAAAAGTGTTGCTACATTTCCACTAAAATGAAAAAACAGCATTAGTCAAAGCCCTGGCCTAGGAGGAATAGACTGCTACTCTAGAAGGCTTAGTTGGAAAAGTAATTGGATTGGTTAGGAGTAGAAACTAGAGAAGAATAAATGAGACTAGGCAGTGTCTAAAAGTTAGGTTGAAGGTTTTAATTTTGTTTCAGTGGGCACCAGGTAGCTATTATAGATCCTTGAGCAAGAGAGTGACATAAAGAACCCAGTGCTTTAGCAGAATTATCTTATTCATATTATTTGGGTTGAATTAAAAGCAGGGAAAATTTCAGCATTCAGGTATAAAGTGGACAGCATGACATTATTAAGTACCTACTGTGTGCCGGACTTTTTCTAAGTTAATAAAAATGTTGCAAGTGAGAGCTGAGCCACAGAACTATTTCAGAGGTTCTCTGAAGTCCCACATTGTCATTTGGTGATATCCTTAAGTTCTCAAAGATTTTACCAACTGAGTCAGGAGGTTCTGGAGCATGGAAGACTTTCAAGTACAGATTCAGCAAAGGACTAACTTACTTAAGGGCAACACCTGCAAGGGGGAAAGTCTTGGATTTGGAATCAGGGGAGTTGGGAGCTGGCTCTTATTATCTTTGGGATTTTGATTAAGACATTTTATTCATTTTTTAATCTGTTTCCTCACCTGTAAAGAGAGGGGGCAGAATTCTCTTGACTGTTGAAGTTGCTCACAGCTTTATCTATGGTCCTTGCATCTTTCTTATCACTTCTGAAGGGTCTAGCTCATCTACAAAGGATGGACCACCACTCAGCATCTCATAGAGGTGTTATAATGAGCAGTGGTGGAGGAAATGCACACAAAATACTTGAAGACCAACTTACTTCAAAGAAAGAAGCTCCATTATTTAGGAATAAACTGAATATAGGGGTTTAAGAGAGGGAATAATCAAAATTAATTGAATGTTGAAGCTTAGGTGAGAGGGAGAACATGGTGGTCATTTTAATGAGGGGGAAAGTGGGCAGAGAGAGGAAAAGCTTCAAGATTATTCTGTTTTGTGAATAACCATTTTGCATTTTGTAAATTGGCTACATCTCTCTTCTCTATGCAGTGTCAGTTCTAAGAAATGAACACAGTTATGAGACATTATTTCTCTTCCCCTGCTTTTAGCTGTTACAGAAAACAGCACAAAGAAGAATAGAGACTATGTGACTGATGTTTCCTTCTTTTTCTACCTCTGCTGACTATGATTCCTACCACATTCATTTCCAGCCCTGAATCCCTGGACCCGGGATGCTTATTCCTTTTGTGTGCTTTGGACCCTTAGGCAGTCTTTTGAGGCTTATGGACCCATTCCATAAATGCATAAAATAAGATATAAAAGAATACAGGGAAATCACTGTTGTTGAAATTCAATCATCAAAATAATTTACAAAACAAATTCTCTGAACCTTTGAAATCTAGAAGACTCCAGTTTAAGAATTCCTGCCCACGGCAGTTAACTATCTGGTTTGTTTCCTTCTGAAGGCTCCTCTTGTAAGCCATTCTAAAGAAATAGAAATAACTCAGTGTCTACTCCTAATAGAATATTAAAACTATAATATAAACTATTTTGCTCTTTCCACTGATGCAAAATTGTTGGTCTCAGCCAATTAAAAAAGTAATCCAAAAAAGTCAATTCAAAGAAATCATGTTTACTGGAAGGCTGAAATTCATGATAGCTTTGAGCTGACCTAAAGAGCTTTTTATTTCCTTGGTACCAGGAAGTGGAAGAAGTTTTCTCCATAATCTCTTTTCTTTCAGCTCTAAATCCTATGATCCTAAATTACAACATTCCAAATAGCCTATGATATTCTGGGTGGCCACAGCCATGGCAATGGAATCACAGATATCTTTGTTTAGTCATTAGCTTTCCTTTTCAATTGGGAAAATAATTGGGAATTGGGAAAATAAAATCAAAGGGAAAAAACACAAAGCAGGTTGTTCAAAATATCTGATTGCACATGCTTTCCCTAGGAACTGTTTTCCATTTGTATAATTTTCCTATTAATTACAAATATTTATAAACTCAATCAGAAGGCATAGACAGTTCTGTGTTTTCTCTTTCCTTGGATTTTCTTGGAGTCTCCTTGTCTGATCTCTTCCCCCACTCTCATCATTCCCCAGTTTATATGCATTTACCTATATACATGTTGCAATATCCTAGTAACATATAAACTCCTGAAGGCAGGAAATCAGTCAATTTTATCTTTCTATCTCTAATGCCTAAGAGAACACCTTGCAGAATAGCAGATGCTTAGTAAAAGTTTGTTGAATTCAATTGATCATTTCATATTTCTAGATTTTTTCCCATCAAATTATTTGCTTTTTCTTTTTGTCCTTTATGTGATATATTTACCACCTAACTTCTAATCCAGAAAAATTTATTCTGCACTTAAACATGAGCATTCTGATTTGATTCCTAATGCTCTCATTACTAATAGTGATAGTCATTGTTGAAAACATTATCCAGAGAACAGTACAGAGGACAATGGTTGATAGGACCATATTGTAGCATGCTGCAAAAATTAATTTATGAAGGAGAACCAGAGTAAGAGAGGTGATCCCAGAATTACATGTGTCTGGATGAAAAATAGATGGACTGGTCAGATGGCAGCAGTATGAGGGTGGTCACTAATGGTGATTGTTGTTGCTCGATCTTGTCCAGCTCCATGTGACCCCATTTAGGATTTTCTTGGCAAAGATACTGGAAGGGTTTACTATTTCCTTCTCCAGTTAATTTTACAGAGGAGGAAACTAAGGCAAAAAGGGTAAAATGACTTGCCCTGGGTCATACAGGTAGTAAGTGTTCAAGTTCACATTCGAACTGAGGTCTTCCTGACACTATATCTAGCATCTGTCCACTGTACTGTCTAGCTGACCAGTGGACAGCCCGGGTGTTCTACTAGTATCTCATTGTGACAATAGGAGAGGAACAGATATTACCATTTCTGGGCACATAGAAGGGAACATGGGTAAGAGTTACCTTTAGTGGTATTCTGGATCATTTCAGGGAATCCCCACACTGAGGAGATGAGAAAGCAATTTGAAGATTTTGAGTGTAAATAATAGTAGTATTAATATTTTTAAATAATTTCATTTATTAACAAGGGCAGTAGTAGAATTAAAATTAAGTGCATTGAAGTAGAGCTGTCAGGGACCTCAGATACCATCTAGGCCAAACTTGTCCAAGATTATTCAGTTGGTAAGTAGTAGTCAGAATCCAAACTCAGCTTTTCTGCCTCCCAGTCATATATATTTTCCTCTATGCCTCACTGTATTGCCTTCTCATATAATGTTTTTAACTTTTTAAAAGCACTTTTAAAAGGCACAGAATCCAGGCATGGGGGGCAGACAGAAATGGCAGCTGAGGGATCACATTCAAGGCACTACAAAACAGGTCACTGAAGACCATGGGAAGGAGGAAAGTATAAAAAGATTCAAAGGAGCATCCTGAAGAGCGTTTTCAAATGCCAAACAGGATTTTATGTTTGATCCTAGAGGGAACCACTGGAACTTACTGAGCAGGATGGGGCACAGAGTACGGGATAGGAACAAAATCAGATCTACGCTTTTAAAAAAAATCAAATCAGGTATATGAATGGAGGAAGGATTGGAACAGAGACTTCATTCAAGAAGTCCAATTAGAAAATTATTGTAATAGTCCAGGCAGTCGATGACAAAGTCCTGAACTAAGAGAGTGATTGAGTGAGTGGAAAGAAGTTCTTTACAAGAGATATTTTCAGGGTAAAAATCATTCCACAAGACTGGATATGTGGGGAAAGTAAAGTGAAGAGTCAAGGATAACAATGAGATTGTAAACATGATTGGCTCGGAGAATGATAGTGCTCTCAACAGAAAAAGGGAAGTTAGGGGGAGAGCAAGGGATTAAAGACGAGAGAGTTAATGAGTTCTGTTTTGGACGTGTTGACTTTGACATGCCTTAGAAGAGATTGAATTCAAGGTGTCCAAGGGACAGTTGGTAATGTGGCACTGAAACTCGAGAGACAAGAGCTTATAAAAACTGTGTTTTTCTTTTTAAATATTCTTAGTGTTTAGATTTTGATAGAAAAGTTCAAAACTTAGTTTGCTTCTAATGCACATAGATTTCTTAGTAGACTCTTCTTTATCTTATTATCTTCTAATTTTACCTTCAATATCACTGAAATAATTAACTTTTTGTGGAACGTCATTGCATCTTCTTTTACTGAAAATATTCCCAGAGCTTTCTGAAAACTTTATTTTGTGACCAATAGGTAACTGCTTATTTCAGTGTAGATAATTTCTGTGTTACTTTGTGAAGAGGTCTCTGACCTCTCTTAGGTGTCTGGGAAGGTTCTCTGGAAACCCTGAATATTTAGACAGTTCAGTAAAACACGTTTGCATTGCTCCATCTGGCTTGTGTGTGAGATGTAAGCATTTCTAAACAAAGATTTTCCAGTATCTCATTTGCACATTTTACAGTTAAAATATGGAATTGTTGGCTAGCATTTTTTAGCATCCAAATGTAGACAAATATTTTTCTCACTAAACCACTGAAAAGAAGAAAGTATTTCTTTCCCCTCAATTTGCATTTTCCCCAGCAGGTTTTTGCCATAATTTTGCACTATGAATATTGAATTTTGTCATAGTTCTAGAGAAGCTCAGGGTTAGTTTTATGCTTTAATTTTGTACATCAACTAAGTAAGCAATGAAATGGTATCCCTGCAAATACATTATTCTTCCAAATGATTCAAGCTTTGTTTACAGTGTTGTGAATCAGGAAAATGAAATACTCACACCTGCTCCCCATCACAGAAGAAAGCCTAAGCAAAGGGACCAGCCAGCCATCTGCAGAATTCAGATGGCCAATTTCATGACAGGAAGAACAAGGAGCAGGGGAGAAATATCATGAAGAATGATTCATTAGAATTTTTAAATTACCATCTAAGAGTCATGTCCTGAATTTTGACAATTTTTCAGTTGACCTCAAACTGGGAAGGGATAACCAACAAACATAAATAGGTCACAAGATCATAGATTTAGATCTGAAAGAGGACATATTAGCATCCATTCCAAGCCTTTCATTTTTCAGGTAAAGAAAATAAGGCCCAAAGAGAAATTGTGACATTTCAAGTAACTAGTAAATGGCAGTCAGGCCTAGGACCCAAGACCTATTGACTCCAGATGTTGTGCTTTTTACAACACTAAGCTGCCTCTCAATTTAATCTAGTATTAACCCTTAACCCAACCTTGAATTTCTGTTATCAATTTGGTAGGGTCTATAAATTATAGAATTTTAGAGATGGATATGCTTTGAAGTCATCCTACTGAGGAAGAACTAAATGTATTCATAATACTTTGTATCCCACTAGAGAATTATAGATCCTTTTCATTCACACATATGTGTAGCTTCCCATCAAGAAGTTATTTTATTCCTCTTTAAAGTGGTATATTTGTGTATGAGAAGAGTTTGTCTCAAGTGAATTAGGTCTTATTCAGAAGAATGAAGCATCTTCCCACCTAACAGCATGTAATTCTCTGTAAATAAAGCACCATAAAGTATTAATTTTCTTTCATCAGATTCTTCCACATTAAAATGGTAATTGTGGTTTCTGTAAAGTTGTTTAGTGACTTCTACTTGGTCTCCTGCCTCAAAACTGTCTGTATTCCAATTCGTCTTCCATTCAGCTCCCAAATGGAATTCCCTTGAGAGAAGGTAGCCTTCTCTCCCCTCCTTGGCGTACCAAACCAAAAAGAAGCAAGGCATTTTTTATGAATAAAATAAGTTGAGAGATAAACTTGTTGACTCCATATTGCCAAGTTGGTTCAGAAATAAGAGATGAATAACCACTTAGGGGGAATATTTTAGTGGGAATATCTTTTGACATGAGTTGGACTAGAAAGGGATTAAGGTGCCTTTCAACTCTGAGATTCTGTGAATCTGCTCAGGAAGCCTGTTGATTTCAATATTTTATACTTCTCATTACTTTTTAAAATGCCTCTTTGTCTATATACCCATCCTCTTACCCATCTCTGGTTTCAAAAGATATTCTTGCTCCTGTTTATTCACTAAGCATACATACAAGTCATGAAGGTTTGCTTTTTAGCAAAGCAAAGATGTATACATTTTACCTCTTGAGGTGTTTATAGTGTGGTAGGGATCAAGTTCTTTATTGAATTCAGAGCCTTGTAAATCTTTATCAAAAACAAAAACAAATTTGTTTAGCAAAACACAACAGTAATTAATTTTAAGGTAGGTTCTTCTAAATAGAGAAGAGAGCCATTATTAGGAAAAATCGGTGAATGATTTTTATTAGATTCTAAATCAATATGGTACCATGGAAAGAGCATTGGATTTGAAGTTGGAGAACCTGGTGTTCACACCCCAACTCTTCCACTCTTGCCACCTGTAGGACCTTGACCAAGCCATAGACGTACTCTGAGGTCTTGGTTTTTTAGGGCTGTGGACTAGGACCTTTTCAGTTCTAACTGTATGCTCTCATAACCTTAGAGTTCCAAGTGTATTGATTAATACATCCAAAAAGAATTGCATTTAATTCAAAATTAGGACCATTTTGAGCAAAGTTTTTGACTACATGACCAACAGCCTAATTTATATTGTTGGCTTCAAGGATCCCATCCCAGTTGCTTAAATGGAAGTTTTAGCCTAATATCTGAAAACTCTTTTAACAGGCAGCAAGCCAAGCCAAGAAAGAAATTGGCTTTGATCTAAGGAGATGTTATAGTTTTGCTTTGTAAGAAAAACAAGAGGGGAACAAAGTGGGGGGAAGGAAAAAAGAAAACTGGATGCCCAAACAGAATTATAAGTTGTACTAAAATATTTTGGCATAAATCCACAAATGTCAGGAAATTCATTTTAAACAGAAGTATCAACTCCAGCTCTGATTTCCTTCATGTTTATTAGTGTGGTGCCTTGGCCCCCAGTATTGTTTAAATCTAATTAGGAGGATTTCATAATCTTTTTTAAGAAGAACAAGTAAATGTGGAAAGCCTCTAAATCAAGTAGGAGCCAAACAAATAAACACCCGGTAGAGATGAATTGCTTTTACTTTTCTTCTGTGTTTTCCAGGACTTTCAGAATCACAATATCATCATTTTCTCGATGGATTGACTTTTCACCCAGATCTAACTTTATAAGAAATATTGTCCATTTCATTGTATACCATTTCAGTATATTCAGTTGGCTTACTCAGCCCCTTGTAAACTTGGCTGTTTGAAGAAAAAACCACTTCTCTCCTTAAACACTCACTTACCTGAGAGTTTGATAAACCTCCCCACTGAACTGGAATCCTCCTCTCTTTCACTTTATTCAAATCATCCTTGAGAGGCAGTGAGTTGTAGTGGAGTTAAAGGTAGACTGGTATTAGAGTCCGAAGATAATTGGCTAAATGACCCCAGGCATATTACTTAGTTCTTTGATGCCCTAGACAACTTTCTCTTACAAATAAGTTGCCAGTTGGGAGGAATTCTGTGCTCTGGGGAATGTGCCTATACCAATAAAATCACAAAGGGCAAGATGGCAAGTCAAGAAAACCTAGATTCAAGGACTATATCAGTCAGTACACATTCATATGTGTGAATATATGTACATATATACATAAATATCCAGCTCTTTATTTCGTGTCTCCAGTACTCAATAGTATATAAGAATTATATATAAGCATATAATATTATATATAAGCATATAAAAATGTATAACATATATAAGTTATAATAATCATTAATAATAAATAGCATAGTAATTAATACATGAACTTGACAGATTACTTAAGTTCTAGAGCCTAGGTTTCCTCATCTGCTCCTGACACCATCCTGGTACCCAAGGAGATAAGTTTTCACCTCTCCCAGAACTATATCTCCACATTTCTTACCTTCCCCCCACACTTACATATCTTTTATATACATAGTTCTCTTCCCCATTACAAGAGCTCCTAAAGGATAGAGACTATTTTTTGCTTTTCTTAGTATCCTCAATATGTAGCATGATGCCTTAACACGGGAAGCCCTTAATAAGTACTCCCTCACTGGCTAAGTTGCTAGCCTTGGTCTCCAAACCATTGTTTCCTGCCACTCCCATCTACATATACCTACCACATACTCTCCCTTCCACCTTCTATCCTTGGAATATAGCTGAGTGTTCATCTTATCTTGCCCCAAACCAAGTGTCTGTATTATTTCTTGGCCACAATTTCCAAAAATCCCATCTCATGAGTAATTCTTTCCCTTATTTTCCAGCTCACCTTTATGTGTTATCTTCCTTTAAGAATAGAATACTGAGAACAAGGGATGACTTGCTTGCTTGTATTTATATCTTTAGCATCTGGGGTTTTGTTTTTGTTTTTTGTTTTGTATTTCTTTGAATAATCACCACTTAATACATAGCAGATGTTTAATAAATGCTGATTGACTAATACTATCTATTCACTTAGCACAGAAGCTGGCATATAACAGATCCTTAATAAATTCTGGTTGACTAATACTATCTATTTCTAAACCAGGAATACTAATTCCTATAAGTATCTCCTTTATAGATTACTATGGTATATGGGTTACTGTGAAATTCAGGTGAGAATTCATATGAAATACTCTGCTAGCTTTAAAATGCTATGTAAATATCAGCTATTATCATCCAGGAAAAATGGGCAGTTTGCCATTTACACCTAAAATCCTATTAACTTTGGGATTTAGGTTGGGTCTCCAACACTCAATAAATACAGATGCAGCCAGTCTTATTATTCAGCTGAGTGCCCAGAAGGTATCTGCTTGCCAAGACTAATGAAGCAAGGAGTAGGTATGATATGAAACATCTAAACAATGTGTCTGATGCTTAGGATTGGGAGGCAGATGCATATAGAAACTTGACATCTGTGTTTTTTCAATATAAAGATTTCAAGTCCTTTCTCCAGTAGCAGAATCTTATATCCATTTTTCTTTCTGATTTTAATTAGATGATTATTAGGCAATTATGTAAATAAACTGTATATATATATTATTGTGGACATGCACACATACATACATATATGTGGTGTCTATATATGTGCATGTGTGTGTTTATGTATGTGTGTGTGTGTGTGTATATATATATATATATATATATATATATATATATATATATGACATTGCATATTATAGTATAAATCATTTGTATACATTCAACTATATCGTCCATCCAGCTATATATCACTGTCATGGACATAGATGTTTTTCTCTCATCTGGTTTTTGGTTTTGTTTGTTTGTTTTTGGTGTCTGGATCTCAATTCAATGCCTCTGCAGTGTTTTGAGAACTTGATAGCATCAGTCCAAAGTTATCTACCAACAGGAGTATCTAGGATCTCCTTATCAACAGAGCCCCTTTTTTTCAGGTTAGAATCTGCCCTGAATCTCCAGTCAGTTCGCATCTCCTCATTTTATGCCTGGCAAAAATAGTGAGAAAAGATAACACCAGTTTTATATTTCCAGAAATCTTATATAAGTTTTATTTATGAAGGGGAGACATCTTGTTGAAGGAGAGCCTTGGAGGGGGCATATTGACCTACCCAATCAGATTCACAAGTTCCCCCCTCTCCAGTCCATCTAGCTGCAGGTCTTTATTCATGATAATCTATCAGCTAAATGCATGTGTATAGTTTAGCCCCATAACTAGAATTCATTCCACCTTCATCTCTATCCCTTAGAATTCTTAGTCTCTCTCTAAGCTTAGTTCAAGTACCACATCTACTACAGGGCTCTCCCTTAACTTCCCAGCTGATAGTTCCCTCCTATATATACCCAGTTACTTTGCATATATTTTATATGTCATTTTCTATTCACGTGTTATTTTCCCACCATTATTAAGAGCCTACTATGTAGCAGGTTCTATATACCTCCCTTCTACCCCATAGAGCATTTAATGCTTAGCAAAGTGCTTTATAGATACAGTGTCACTTGATCCTCATAATAACTCTGAGAAGTGGATACTATTGTTACCTCTATTTACACTTGAGGAAACTGAGACAGAAGTTAAATGACTTGCTCAGGATCATACAGTTAGTAAGTGTCTGATGCTGAATTTGATTTCAGGTCTTGAGTTCACATTCTGCATTAGTACAAGAAGATGCAAGTCCACGAGGGCAGGGATTGACTCATTTTTTCCCTCCATGTTCCCAATCCCTGACATATATTAGGTCTTTAATAAAATCTTAATTGATTTAGATTAACTGCTTTTTTATGCTATGTCTCTATGGCTTTTTATTTTGGTAGTACCCTATGCTAGGTTTTGCACTTTAAAATGCTAATAGTAAGACATAAAAGATGTTACACTTTTCAAGTATATATTTTTAATTCCACATGGCAATAATTTTATGTAAAAATCCTCTTGTATTTTTCTTTTCCTAATGAATAGAGAATTGGGAACTGAAATTTACATTCCAAACAGCCCTATATTCTCTGAGCAAGACATCTAACAAATTTAGGCACATACAGGATATTTATGAGACCTATATAAGGATGGCACAAGGGAGGATTATGTTAATAAAACATTTTTCATCAGACATTGGGCTGGGATGCTTATTAAAAAAAATGCTAACCACTCCTTTGCTCTTGGACATATTATATTTGTCTTTTCAAGCATAGTAAACCTTGCAAAACATTAAAATTATATGAAAACAATAAAAGAAAAAAATTTGGAGCCCATAATTCCATGCTTTTCTAATAAAAGATTCACCACAGTCCACATGATATATGTCAGCAGTTGTAATAATAGCATTACTATGTGCCAGTCACCATTACAATTCTTTAGTCATTTGATCTTCCAAACAACTTCTGGAGGTAGGTGCTATTATTATTATCTCCATTTTACAGAGAGGATATTGAGGCAAATAGAATTAAGTTACTTGCTCAGAGTTATATAGCTAGTAAATGTCTGAAGTCAAATTTGAACTCAGGACTTTCTGACTACAAACCCAATGTTCTATCCACTGTGCCACCTAGCTGCTTTGTACTTAGAACTTATTAAATATTAGGAACACAAGGAAAGAAAATTAAAAAAATGTTTAAATGCCCTTGCTTTAATGAGTTTACATTCTTCTAAAGGAATGCAATAATCCATCCAACAAATATTACTAAATCCCTACCATGGGTAAGGCTCTGCGGTAGGTGGTGGATCAGGATAGGATCAAACTAAACTGTGAATTCTTTGGTAGAGCTAAGTCATGTGTATTTCAGTTCACACTAATTGAAGTTATAATTCTGTATAATATAGCAACTGGTTCTGGTTCTGATGGAAATATTTGGTGCAAATTATAATAATGTAGGGATTTATTATTCAAGTTAATATGGACCTAGTTGTATAAGGAACTCCAATTATGAAAGTTCCTTCTACTTTTACAGATTTTCTCCTAATCTACAATTTATAGTTTTAGAAATTTGCCCAGGGTAACTTCTCTCGGTTCCCACAGCCAATATGTGCCATCAGGGAAACTTGAACCCAATCTTCCTAAATCTGTGGTTGACCCCTTGCCCACTTTCCACAAGCCTTACTCTCTACCAGGAGGTGCAAAGTAAGATACACTATAAATAGACAATAAAATTCAAGATAATAAGACCCTAACAACCAGGAGAATAATGAAAAGGCAGTGGCAGTAGTGTGCTACTTAAAGGAAAATCAGGATTCTTATAGACAGAGATGAGGACCAGATACATTCTGGGCATGGAAGATGGTTTTGTGAATGTGCAAAAGCAGAAATTATAACATAAAAGGTGATCTGACATCAGTTAGAAAGGTAGATTGGAGCCAGATTGTGAAGAACTTTAAAAGACAATAAAAGAAGCTTTATATTTTATCTGGTAGTAGTAGTAGAGAACCATTCAGAGTAGGGGAAATGCATAGTTATCATGTATTCCTCTGAAAAGTGGGGAGTTTTTATGTTTTATTTTGATAGGTATGTTGAGGATGTAGTAGAGAATGGAAAGACTATAAACAACTTAGTGAAATAGTCTTGATGAGAGGTAGTGAGGAGCTGAAATAAAGTAGTGGTTTATGAATGGGGAAAAAACTGAAATAAATGTGAGAGATGTTACAAAGCTATATGAAATCAATAGCACTTGCCAGCCCACTGAATATGAAGCGTGAGAGAATATGTAATCAAAGACAACTTTAAAATTATAAACCTGAATGATTTGGAGAATAAAGAGCCCTTGAACAGAAGTAGAAAATACCTATTAAAATAAAACAACAACAAAAACCCCCACATATGCACCATAATGGCTTCCATTTTCTCATTGAAATAGAAGTGAGGTCATATGTTTGATGTAGAAGGGCTTGAATAGAAGATAGAAAGGAGGAGGTTTGGATATCCAGCTGTAGTGGACATGATAAAGTTAATCATGAAGAAGAAAAGAATTGCCATTCAGCATTCAGGACCCATTGAAATTAGAAAATTTGTGGTTGAAACTATTTCCTCCCATAGCACTTAATAGCTATTGAGTAGGGACACAATACAGCTTCTGGTAGGGATAAACCACCACTGAAGAAGGAAAAGTACAAAAGGGATTAAGTGGTGCAAGTCATAGGCCAGTCCTTAGTTGAATTGATGGACTAAATGTGGTAAGGGCTGTGAAGGATAGAAAATGAAGACAACAAAATAAACAAGGAAAAAAGGTAGAAGTAAAGGTGTTTGAAAATCATAGAAGGAATAAGATAAGATTTAGGAAAGGTGAACCAGAACAAAAGAATATTGGCAAGATGCATTATGGTATCCTAGAAGGTATATATGTGGATCCTATTTTCAAACTCAGCTTTAGTACTTGGTACCTGGGAAATCTAGAGCAAGTCAATGACCTTTAAGGTACCTGCCAACTCTACATCTTTAAGTTCTGTCTAATGAGGAGGTCAAACTTACTACTCTAGATCCAGGATATCATAGAAGGACAGAAATTATGACTAGACACCATAATATAGGGTTCCCCTAAAGTCTTGGTGCCATTTTTAAGTTATTATAGCTTAGAGCTATTATCGTTTAAAGCTATAAGTAGCTTAGAAAGGATATCCTATTAGACACTGATGCAGTGATCACAACCTATTCTACATTCTAGGAAAGAGAGGACCCAATTGAAGAATTTACATATCTTGGCTGTGGTCTACCCTATACATCAGATACACTGATGTTCATACATACGCGGCCTCTCCTTTGATTTTTTTTCCATTTGCAAAATGAACAAGATAATAAATACCTCCCCTTGAAGAAATTGGAGCCCCTTTGAGAAAGCCATAAGGAGAAAAGAAAAACTGTTTCCTGCTAAGCTTGTGTTTATTCAAACATGCAATGAGCTTATCCATGCCTAGTATCTATGAAGCATTCCAATAGAGAGTGGTCACATAATTATGTTATTGAAAACTTTACTGCCTATCTCACAGCCCAGTGGGAACAGTATAGAAACCATTGGCTCTTGAATGGTAGAAATTTTTCAAATACATTGTCCCTCTACTTTTTTCTTCTCCTTTTCTGTGTAACCTAAAATAGTACCTTGATGTCTCGTTACCCTTTAAAAAACATGCAGGTAGGAAAGGGATGTTCAGAATTACATGCATTGGGCCACGTCCACTAATCCCTACCGCAGAGGAAGTTAAGATCCAAATGTCGTAAAAACCACTTTGGCCCCAAAGAAGAACTGGAAGAAAATTGGCAGTCATCATTGCTCTTGACTCCAAGTGTTCAGCTCTGTTTTTCATCCTTAATATAATTACATAAGGGTTTTTTACTTAAGATGTTTTTTGATAATGCAGAAACATTCACCAAGTAATTTTCAAGGTTCTGGAATAATAGTGCCTCCCTTTGCTGTATTTCTGTGGGAACCTGGTAAGTACTATTTGTCAGAGATGGCGAAAATTGGATTTTGTGCCATATATTTTGTCAATTCCTCCCAGTACATATTCTCCCTGGGGTCCTCAGTTTGACACCATGAAAGCCTCCAGACGGATTGAAAAATTACAATGAAGGGAGGTTTTTCTCCAAGGAACAAGATGTATTAAAAAAAAAAAAAACAACAACAACAACACAAGTACATTCAGAAAGGATTTAAGCCAATTTGTGTCCAAGTCAAAGCTTTCCCAGGGAACATAGGCAACCATCATACAAGATCTCCATGGCCTTGCTTGGCAGGCTTATGGTATAATTGTTATGTAACGTGAAAAGTGTTTTAAGCATAGCCTCAATGGGATTACACTGCTTTTAAAAAAAATCAAGTAGATTTATGTATTTCTTCATGTTTTTCTAAAAGGCAGAAGCAATATAGATTATTGTTTAAAGGATGGTTTCCAGATGTCTCTGTTCCTCACAAAATTAAAGTAAGTGATATAAAAATTCAACATGAGAATTTAGGTAAGAGATAAGGAAAAGCTCCTTAGCAAGAAAATCATCCAACTGGCCTTTAATAATAGAATGTAGACCCTAATTTATAAAAGAATTCATATAATGTTTCTGTGTGGTTTCTGAAAGGACATTTCAGCCATAAAAAAAATTGTGAAAAAGCTTGACCCTTTCATAGAATCTACAGGTTCCAAAATAGGCAAATAGGAGAGGTTATGAAAAAGAAGAGCAGGTTACTTAGGGGGAACTGACACCCAGGACAGACGTTGATGATTTACCTTCTAACCAAAAATTATTATTTCTCCCACACACATTCAATTTGGGTTATTATGAAACCTAAAAATTTGATAATTATAAATTCATATTAATAAGTGTCCCTCTTTTAAAAATTGTTTTTTAAAATCCTCTGAGGCTTAAGGAAAAATCATGAATTAGTAAATTAATTCAATCGAATGGCTTTTCCCCAAATACCTAGCTGACATTTACCATACTGCAAGAATAAGTTTTTATTTGGGCCAGGGGTCTTTCAGTCATTTTAGGATATGGACAACTTTGAAGAAGAGGGATATTGCACTCTGCCAAGGGAAGGAAAAGGAACTAAGCCAACATCATGTCGGACATTGAAAGCTTTGGTGGAAAATTCCTGGTTGGTGAGAATGCCAAATACAATGAGCAGTTGTCAAGGACTGCTCTAGGAAAGCCTAAAGAATACCTTCTTCTTTCCTTCCTTTCTCTCTTGAATCATGTATGATGTCTGAAACTCAAGTTTCTAATATTTGATACCATAGTTTAACTACATTATGAGTAAAGCTTTGGGGTATTATTATATACCATAGTTTAACTACATTGTAAACCTTGAATCTCAAT
>JAJPUD010008791.1:0-51734 GCA_023553655.1 Myrmecobius fasciatus
TGACGGGATTAGTGTGGGTCCACTCCCAAAGGATTCTCGGAGGCAACCCCCATAGCCTAAGACAGGGGCCCTGCCAATCTTTAAGGCACCGTGTTCAGGAAACACAAGCCATATAGCCTAAGACAGACCTTCCACCGACCCTGCTGTTCTGCCTCTTATAATATACAACGGGGGGAGATGTCAGGGCCCGAGAATGAGAAAACACAGGCCTATGCATGGACTTTAGATTGAGTGATTAACTACACCTTGAGACTGCTGGACCATATCCGTGCCTTCCACTCCCTGTTACTCGACCCCCATATCCTTACACTCCTCACCCTGCTGCCCAACCCCCGTGTCCTTGCATTCTCTGCTGATTACCTAAACCCCATCTGCAATCGGACCAGCCTGACCACCTCCGCATTCTTGCAACTCCTCATCCCGAACGGCATTGGCCTATTTAACCCCAGCTCTTTGTTTCAATAAACGAGACTATTCCATCTGCCGTGTAGTCTCCTTCCTCTCTCTCGCCTATTCTCTCCCTTCAGGTCGGGTCCTCCTCGCCCCCACGAATTACTAAAGTCCTGCTGGCCAGGACAGGAAAGATAATAAAAATTAAACATAAAATGAAAACAATGCATGTATTTTAAGTAACTTCATCTTCTATTTGCGTAAAGAATAAGTGTAAATCCTTTGACTCATATTATCAAACTTATGTGAAGTTTATTTGATACAAAACAATCATAAGAGGAAACCCAAGAGGCAGAGAATGACTTAGCTAGCAAGTACTTACTGCCCATGACAAGTGGACAGATAGAAAATGATAAAAACTGTTTTAGAGTACAAGACCATGGGAAAATATTATGGAAAGAATAGTAGAAGATAGTGAACAGAATCACTTCAAAAACAATGAAAAGTAATCAGTCAATGAAGGAGAAAATAATCCTGTAGGAAGTATGGCATGAAATTCAGTGGGAGATTCCTGAACACATTTATAACTAAAACTGATGATCCTAAAAAAAAAAAAAATTGCCGGATTTTTATAGCAATATATTCTCAACAATAATGCATTGGTCTGACACATTTCTATTCTCAAATACAAGTGTAAAATATGCAATGAAAGTAAGCTGCAATGCCTGTTAGTAAAGAAGTGCTTGATCAGAACAAATATGATGAGAAGAAATCAATGCTGGAGGTGGCCCATTTTTAAAGGCACTCTTTTCTTACTTTTTAAAATAATATTTTTGTTTTTTTAAATATCTGCAAAGGTAGATTTCAACAGTCACTCTTACAAAACCTTGTATTCCATTTTTTTCTCCCTACCTCCCCCACCTTCCCTTACCCTAGACAGAGAGTAATCCAATATAGATTAAACAAATGCAATTCTCCTAAACATATTCCCACATTTATCATGCTGCAAAAGAAAAATCAGATCAAAAGGGGAAAAATGAGAAAGGAAAAAAAAACATGCTAGCAAATGACAACAAAAACATAGCTCTCTCTCTCTGGATGCAAATGGCTCTATGACAAATCTTTTGGAATTGGCCTGAATCATCTCATTGCTGAAAAGAGCCAAGTCCATCAAAATTAATCATCTCATAATCTTCTTGTTGTTGTGTACAATGATCTCCTGGTTCTGTTCACTTCACTCAGCATCAGTTTAAGCAAGTCTCCCCAGGACCCTCTGAAATCCTCCTGTTGGTCATTTCTTAAAGAACAATAATATTCCATGACATTCCTATACCATAGTTTATTCAGCCATTCTCCAATTGATGGGGATCCACTCAATATCCAGTTCATTGCCACTACAAAAGGAGCTACCAGAAACATTTTTGCATATGTGGATCCTTTTCCCTTTTTTATGATCTTTTTCAGATACAGACCCAGTAGGGACATAACTGGACATTGTTCCAAATTGTTCTTCAGAATTGTTGGATCAATTCACAACACAACTAACAATATATTAATGTCCTGGTTTTCCAATATCTCCTCCAACATTTATTATTATATTTTCCTCTCATCTTAGCCAATTTGAGAGGTGTGAAGTGGTATCTCAAATCTTCCTTAATTTGAATCTCTCTGATTAAAAGTTATTTAGAGCATTATTTTCCAAAAGACTAGAAATGGTTTTAATTTCTTCATCTGAACATTCTGTTCATATCCTTTGACCATTTATCAATTGTAGAATGGCTTGTATTTTTATAAATTTGAGTCAATTCTCTATATTTTGTAGAAATGAGACCTTTATGAGAAATGTTGGATGTAAAAATGAAGCTATATTTTCAAGCTAAGAAAAAGAGAAAAAATCTCCAAAAGAATAGAAAAAATCCTAGAAATACTTTTCCCCATGAGTAATTAAGAAAGTACCAATAACTTATATCTCTCAACTCTTAAAAAATCTTTCTGAAAATGACATACGTATGTATATATGTGTAGACATAAATATACAAATACATACGTGTTAATGCACTTACATTTTGTCATAACTGTTTTATAGATTATACATATATATATATATTTACAAATTCCTATTCTCATAAATATTATGCAAAAGGTGAGAGTGATAATGAAAGAGAGTGAGAGAGTTAGAGGAGAAGAAAGGGAGGTGTTGGATGAAAATTGAAAAGATTATAAGTACACTTTGAAAGAAAATTTTTACATTCTAGTCTCAGAATTAATGGAGAGGTATACAGATATAAAGACCACTGAATTTACTATTTGTTGATTTTTTAAAAAGCAGTGTTTTATTGGAAAAAGAAGAACAAAATATTCTTAAAGATTCTCACCCCAAAATTTGTCATTCACCTTTACTTTATAATCATGTAAAATTCCATGTTTGATATTTTTCAAAGATTTTCTCAAGATAAGTATCATTGAAGATATGGAAATCTAAGTAGCATATCCTATATAATCCAATCAGAAGAAAGACTCCCTACAGATTTCCTTTTTTTCTGATGTCACTCTGTTGAATGTGTTAAGCCTCGAATTACTGTAGTATGGGGATTCATGGATTTTCAAGAAAGACAATACAAATCTCCGCACATGAAAAACAAAATATATAAAAAGTTAAATATCAGATTGATTATGAGGCTAGTGGAATTGTCTGCTCTTAGGACAGTATTTCTTGATTGGTGTCCCTTTTGAACCCAAAGGGTATCAAAATCATGTCATTATCTTGCAGTCAAAGTTCAATGTGTCTTACCTTGGCTAATTGAGCAATATAAGCTCAAAAGACTTCCATAAATCAGGCAAAAATATTCCATTTGAACATTTGGAATGGAGATGTCTTTATTAAGATGGGGTATACATATGTAGAACTTTAACAAGAAGAGAATATGAGCATGAATTGAACCCAGAATTTAATAAGAAAATTGTTCTTTTCATGATGACGTAAAGCTACAAATTATGGTGTCCCATGATTTTAGGAACATAAAAATTGCAGGTGATCAAAGGTCGACATAAAGACATATTCTGGGGCTAAGCAAGTGGCAATGTATTATAAGTGATAACATATGTTGAAGTAGGAAAAATTATTCTTTTTTGGACAAGAAGATAATCATGAATTGTCCATGGCAGGCAACAGAGTGACAATGCACGTGCCACCTCAATTTCTATATAGTATTAAAAGATACAGAGAAAAGTTTATAGTAGATTGTGTTGATCTTCTAAAGGATATTTGTCAAAATATGTGGATAAATATCACACAAAAGGAGTCATATATGGGTTATGATTTCCATGGATGGATAGAGTACCTGCATTGATAAGATCATCAATGCATTGAAGTGCCAAAGTAGACTCATCATGTGATTTGATAGTTTATACTTTTTGCCCTGGCTTTTGGATGGAAGGACAGGAATTTCTGGACCCACTCAACTTTTTTTCCCCTGATGCAATTGGGGTTAAATTACTTGCCCAAGGTCACTCAGCTAGAAAATGTGAAGTGTCTGAGGTCAGATTAGAATTTAGGTCATCCTAACTTCAGGGCTGGTGCTCTATCCACCTAGCTGCCCCTGATTTACTCAGCTTTTGAGAAAGACTTTGGCAGTTTCTTCTGATCCCACATCCAAAAGGTCAAAGCATGAGGAACATAGAAGCATCCTAAGACCATGAGTAGCCTGCTATTTGTTATAGTACTTTTGTACATCTTAATTAAAAAGAGAGATACAGAAACAGAGAGATCCAAATTGAAGAGACACAGAGCTCTCTCTGTCTCTGTTTCTGAGTTACAATTTTTTATTAGGTTCCTATCTTTTTTATCTATTGACATAATCTTTGAGTGCTGTGTCCCTAATCTCACTTTCCTCACATCCCTCTATGATTTTTATTGCCTGATTTTTGCAAAAAGGGAATTTTTAATAACCTGTATTTTGTTATAGTGAAACTGACCATAGGCCAGTTTGTCTGGAATGTAGTATATGTGAAAGGGAGAATCAATGTATCAATGTGGGTTAAAACTAGATTTTAAAAGCTTTGAATCTAAAATAAAGGAGTTTATATTTTCTGAGAAACAAAGTCAGTTTAGGAGTAGAAAAACAAAATTTTGGGGTACCTTTATCGTACTTCTATTTTCAGAAATTATTTTGTGACATATAAATTGTGAGTTAAATAGTTTGAGAGACTGGTGCTGAATCAGACAGGATGAGAATAAGGTGATCTGAACTAGAGTGGTGGCTGTTCCACTATAGAAAAGTGAATAAGTATGACATATATTGCATAAGTGTGATTCATAATATTTGTCATGAATTTAATTTGGTAATTGATGGAGAAGTGGCAGAAAGAATTGAGAATGAAGCTGAGATTGAAAACCTGAATTAATAGGAGCATGTTGAGATACTTAACAGAAACAAGGGAATTTGGAAGAGGAGGTTTTGAGAAAATAACAAATCATGTATTAGATGTACCTAATTTGAGAAATCTATAAAACATCCAATTGGACATATTCAGGAAGCAATTGAGGACTATAGTGGGGAACTCAGAAGAAAGATTAGGGTTTAATATGTAGATATATGATTAGTATGTATAAGATGATAATTAAACCTATTGTAGCTAAAGAAGTCCCAGAGAGCTTAGTGAAGAAAAGAGTGTTGAATACAGATTACTGAGGTATAGTTACTTAAAGGGAGGTGACTAAAGATTAGAATCAAGAAAAGGAATGAACAAAGAGGAAAACCAGGTAAGATCAGTGTCATTAAAAAAAAGGAACTACCTGGTACAGAGCCACCCTAAGAGGACAAAGTGACCCCTTTTTTCAATTGTTTCAAAGAGGTCAAGCCATCAAAATTAGTAATTAAATCAAGTCTAGAGACTTTGAGAATAGTTTCAGCTAATTAGAAAGGCCATACAAAAATTAAGAAAGATTAGAAAAGGGTTGAAAAGTGGTTGATAAATAAAAGATGAATCCAATCACTATACAAAGCTTCTTTTTGGGTGTTTTTTTATTTTTTATTTTTTTTTAAAAAAAAGGAAGAGAAATATAGAAAAGATAGTTTAAGGAAATGACAGGATCAAGGAAATATCTGTTTTATTGTGAATATTTCCCAATAAAAGGAAATCCATTTTAAAAGCTTTTATTGTGGGAAAATATCAAAGTATCTTATTATATCTATTAAATCCCTTGAGGATAAACCTATTCAATAAAGGCTACAAATTACTGTAGCTATGTACCTAGGGATTTTTTAAATGCTTTGGGGAAAAAACACCACATACAAACAAATATACTGAGAAACAACAGATCTTCAAAAGTTCTTTGAATCATAACCAGGCTTACAAAAAGAAGACAGTTTTTGTGATTATTTTAATCTATGTATCTAAGCCCTTGATTATTTTATATGACTACATAGTAAGTTATAGAAATTGTAAAACAAATACATTCTGTGTAATTATTATCAGAAATAATGGTTTCTCCTTTCAATATAAGCAAAAGTATATTTAAAATCCTTGCACTATGCTATAAAGAACCATGAACTCAGAGATAAATTCAAAATGGAATAGTTTCCCACAACATCTAATGCAAAGAATTCCTACCCAAATTACCTGTCTTTGTAAAATAAGAGATTACATTTTTCCATAACTTCTCACATTCATCCTTGGATTTAAGTGCCCAGAATTAGTCCAAGAAAATCAAAAGCATCTCTGAACCAGATTTTTAAGTTACTTTAATTATCATATTTCACAGGAACGCCTATAATAATATATATTAGCTAGTTTGCCATAGCTATTGCTTGTACTATGAATTTCTTGACTCTTCTCAACCCATCATGTAGATCTGTCTCTTCTTGACTACTAGTTATATACCAGGAGAAGGAGTCTTCCATTTTCTCAGTTCTGATCTGTTACATCAATTCAATTCAATTCTGTTAGTATTTAAACTTTCTGTTATATGTACTGTCCTTAATGCTGATTATGGAGATAAAAATGTCAGTACCTGCTAGGTAAAAATCAATTTTAGCTAGGGAGAATATGGTCTTAACAGAGTGAAGTAAAAAGCAAGTTAAAATGTGTTGGGAAACACATGTAATCTATGCAAGGGAAGTTGAGTTAAGTTCTTAGAATAAAAGCATAGACTCGCTCACATTCTCCCCAAACCAAATACTTTTAAATAATAATTCTAAACAAATTTTGGAGCATCATAATCCAAAAAAAGACAGAAAGAAACAATTTTCTAACCAAATACAACATAGAAGGTCAGCAGAAAAGGTCTGTTGCACCAGGGTGAGACTGGAGAACATTCCTGGTACAAGTTACACCAATGCAGCCCTGGCTCCATCAAAGCAGGAGCATGACTTGGGCCTCTAAATCAGTGACAGCCACAGAGGTATCCAAAACTGTTAGCTCACAGATGCCAATGAAACCCTGGAAGGTTGTCAGGAAAAGTTTGTCTCATTAATGTGTGAATGGATTCCAAGCATATCAGGAGCAGGCTGTGGGAGTCATTGGATCAATAGCAGTGGCAGCAGCAGCAGTGAGAGTAGTATTAGTAGCAACAGCAGTGCAAATAGCATTAGTAATAACAGCAGTGACTTTCCGAGGTTCCTATGGGTTAGGGTCAACTGGTCAGAACACCTAGTCAGAAGGAGATTGCAGGGGTCTCTTTGCTGGTGCTGAGGCAGGACTCTGTTGCTTTGACCATCAGATCCAGTTTGCAATGTTGGATTACAGTACAGGTTCCTAGAATGATGTCTGAAAACAGCTACATAAAATCCTTGAATTTGGGAGAGTGCATCTTATACCTTGGAAACAGAGCCTTACTTTAACAAATAGTTAAAGCTAAGTAATAGGCTGGAAAAATGAGCAAACAACAGAAAAAGATTCTGACCATAGAAAGTTACCTTGGTGATTAGAAAGATCAAAATACATGTTCCTCAAAAGATAATAAAGGCAAAGCTCCTATATCCCAAGCTTCTAAGAAAAATAAGAATTGGTGTCAGGCCATGGAAATGCTCAAAAGGGATTTTGTAAATCAGAGAGATAGGAAAAAATTGAGAAGTGAAATGAGAGCGATGAAAAAAGAAATGCAAAAGCTGAGGAGAATACCTTAAAAAGTAAAATTGGCCAAATGGGAAAAGAAGTATAAAAGCTCACTGAGGAAAATAATTGTTTAAAAATTAGATTTGAGCAAATGACACCTAATGCCTTTATGAAAAATCAAGAAAAACCAAAAACCAAAAACCAAAACCAAAACCAAAAACAAAAGAATGGGAAAATAGAAAATAATGTGAAATATCTCATTAGAAAAACAAACAAACAAAAAATGACCTGGAAAACAGATCTGGGAGAGATAATTTAAAAATCATTGGTCTACCTGAAAGAAATGATCAAAAACAAACAAACAAAACATATTTTTTTTCAAGAAATTATTAAGGAAAACTGTCCTGACAGTCTAGAACCAGAGGGCAAGATATAAATTGAAATAATCCACTGATCATCTCCTGAAAGAGGTTCCAAGATTAAAATCTCCAAGGAATATCATAGTCAAATCACAAAGCTCTCAGCTCAAAGAGAAAAGATTATATTCCACACTAATGGAGCTAGGATTATAACCAAGAATCATCTATCCAGCAAAACTGAGTATAAACTTTCAAGGGAAAAGATAGATGTTCAATGAAATAGAAGACATTCAAGCATTCATGATGAAAACACCAGAGCTGAATAGAAAATTTGACTTTCATACGTAGGACTGAGGAGAAGACTAAAGGGATATCAGAAAAAAGAAATCATAAGGAAATTAAATTCTTACATGAAAAAATGATATTTATCAATCTTAAGACCTTTCTCATCATTAGGGCAGTTAGAAGGATTATATAGATATAGATATAGACATAGATAAAGGGCAAAGTTGTGAGTTGAATATGAAGGGATAATATGCAAAAATAAAATTAAGGAGTGAAAGAGGAATGTTTTGGGGGAAATAAAAAGGAACAGGTGGAATGGCATAAGTTATCTGCCACAAAAGACACAAGGAAAAAAAAAAAAAACTTTTGCAATGGAGAGGGAAAGGGGGATTAGAAGGGTAATGAGTAAACTTTACTCATCAGATTTGGTTCAAAGAGAAAATAACACATGCACTCGATTTTAACTATATGAAACTGTCTTACCCTGCAGGAAAATAGGAGGGCAAGGAGATTCAAGAAGCAAGATGAGAAGGCATACTGAGGGACAGGTGTCAGAAGCAAAAGCTCTTTTAAGGACAAATAGAGTGACAGGAGAGAGAGAATAGAATAAATAAGTGGAAAATAAAGTTAAACATAGTAATTATGAAAAGAATTTTGAAATAAGTTTCTTTGATGAAGGTCTCAGTTTTTAAATGTATGGGGAATTAAGTCAAATTTGTTTTTTGTAAAAAAAAAAAAGAGCCATTTTCCAGTTGGTAAATGATCAGAAGATTTTCTAGATCACTATGCCCAAAAGGTTGTAAAATCATGTGTATCATTTGGGCTAAAGGTATTATTACTGGGCATATATCCCAAAAGAAATTTTAAAAAGAGAAAATGACCTACAATTTTAAAAACATTTTTTTTTCTTTTCTCAGGACAATGAATTGGAAATGGAGGAGATACTCTCCAATTGGGGAATGGATGAATAAAATTGTAGTATATGATCATAATGTCATACTATTCTATGAGAGCAGGATGCTTTCAGAAAAAAAAAAACTTTGAAAGTCCTCCATATGTTTATACAAAATGAAATGATCTGTGTTCAAAGTATTAGCAATTTATGAGATGATCAGGTGTGAATGATTTTGTTATTCTCAGCAATACAATAATCCAGGAGTATCCTGAGGGATTTATGATGAAAAAAATGCTATCCATAGCTAGAGAAAGAATTGATTGTATCTGAATTCAGAATCAAATACATTTTTTAAACTTTATTTTTCTTGAGGGTTTTTTGGGGGGTGAAGGAGAGAGTGGAATCTATGGGGTTTTTTGCAGCATGACATAGAAATGTTTGGCATAACTTCACATGTGCCTTCTCAACGGGAGGGTAGGAAGGCAGAGAATCTGGAACTCAAAATTCAAGCAATGAATGTAAAAAATATTTTACATAAAAATTAAATAAAATGTTGACAAAATTCTCCAAGAAAATGTGAGGAAAGAGGTGGATAGATCGGTTAGGTAGAAAATTGCACAAAGGAAGTTGCAGTTGAGTAAAATATGAAAAGATCATTTGACATAAATTAGAAGTGAGTGCCTTCCAAGTATAGTAAGTCTACATCAAGATATGAAATTTTGGAAAACAACTAATTTTGCAGTTTGGCTGAAGTACAATGTGCATTCCTCTTCGAGAATGATGTAAACTCAGAATGGAAAAGTCAATTTGAACAAGATTATAAAAGATCTTTATAATATGAGACATTTATATTTTAACTCATAAACAGTATAAAGATTTTTGAATGTAAGAATGTAATCAGACTTGTGCTTTATGAAAGTAACTTTGATAAGGGAGAGGAGAATTCATGGGAGAAGAAAGTTATAGAAAGTAGTATGATGATTTAGGAGGTCAAAGCAACAATCTAGGCAAAAAGATAATGAGAAGAGACTCTCTAAGATGAGAGTCAATAAGGAAATTCAGAAATGCTGTATAGGTGGCATAATTGGGAGAATAGGGATACAAAGAAAAAGCAAGGATAACTCCAATGCTTCCTGTCTGGGTGCTTGAGAGATAATGCCAACATTATTAGGGCTTTCTAAATCGATATATCTGATATGTGTTGCTATTTCCATATTAAATGCTTGATTAGAATCATAAATGGAAATTCAAAGGAAAGCTAAAATATTTACTGGAGTGGATGGTGTCAATGCTAAGAGGAGCCCATTTTGAAGAAATTAAACTCTGTGTGTGTGTATGTATCTGAGACATATTTTCATTAAATAGTATCTCATTTACTATAGTTTCATCTATTCTGTAATATTTTCTATTTTAGAATACACATCTTTGTGTGCATAGGTGGAAATATTATTTTGTAATTAGTTTAGGTTATATATCTCTTGATTTATAAAGATAGATGTAAAAGTTGAATTAGAATGTGATGAGACCAGGAGCAGAGCCAAGAGGAGAGGAAACCCACTCAATCTAAGCTCTCTCTGATGAGTGCAGATGCAGTACAGAGACCTGGGTGGTTGTGGGGTGCAGGAACCTGGGAATTTACTGAGAGGAATCTATAGCTATGTTGGCAACTCTGTCCTGGTTGAAAGTTGGTGGATTAGCAGATTAGCTGGGAGACATTCCACACAAATAAAAGAGGCAAATAGTGAGCCTTTGAACCCTGAATAACATGAGATGTGACCACACCTCACCAGCAGCAGAAATCATCAGCAGCAGAAGTCAGCACTGCCAACCCAATTCAACCACTATTGCCTGTAGAGGAATCATGGACAATCTCCCCTTTGACCTAAAAGCAGACCTCAATCTTTTAAACAAATGAGCTAAAATGCAAAAACAATTATTATCATAGATAGTTTTTATGGAGAAAGTGAAGAAGAGACCTCAAACCTTGAGGACACTAAAAGCAAATTATCTTCAGATGAAACCCCAAAGGAAGATATGAATTGGTTCCCATCTCACAAGACTCTTTTAGAAGAATTCAAAAAGGATTTTAAAAGACAGGAAGAAGAAACATGGGGAAAAGGAAAAAAATCATATAACTCCTTAGAAAATAAATTTGACAAAATGTAAAAAGAAAACAACTCCTTGAAAAACAGAATTTGTGAAATGGAAAAAAAAATCCATTGAACAAAACAATTCATTAAAAATTCAATTGGCCAAATACAAAAGGAGCTAAAAAAGGTAACTGAAAAAAAAATTCTCCAATTGGCAAATGGTCAAAGGATATGAACAGACAATTTTCAGATTTGGAAGAAATTGAAACTATTAGTCATATGAAAAGGTGCTCCAAATCACTATTGATCATAGAAATGCAAATGAAGACAACTCTGAGATACCACTCCATACCTCTAAGATTGACAAGAAAAGAAAATGTTGAATGTTGGAGGGTATGTCATAAAACTGGGACACTAATACATTGTTGGTGTAACTGTGAATGGATCCAACCATTCTGGAGAGCAATTTGGAACTATGCTAAAAAAGTTATCAAACTGTGCATACCCTCTGATCCAGCGGTGTGTCTACTGGGTTTATATCTCAAAGAGATATTAAAGACAGGAAAGGGCCCCACAGGTGCAAAACTGTTGGTGGCAGCCCTTTTTGTAGTGGCAAGAAACTGGAAACTGAATGGATGTCCATCAATTGGAGAATGGCTGAATAAATTAATGGTATGTGAATGTTATGGAATATTATTTTTCTGTAAGAAATGACCAACAAGATGGTTTCAAAGAGGCCTGGAGAGACTTATATGAACTGATGTTAAGTGAAATGAGCAAGCTAGGAGATCATTATACAAGGCAAAAACAAGACTATATGATGATCAATTCTCATGGACATGGCTCTTTTCAACAATGAGGTGATTCAAACCAGTTACAATAGTTCAATGATAAAAAAAGCCATCTACACCCAGAGAGAGGTCTGTGGGAACTGAGTGTGGACCAAAACATAGCATTTGAATGTTTTCTGTTGATGTTTGCTTGCATTTTGTTTTCCTTCTCAGGTTTCTTTTCTTATTAGATCTGATTTTCCTTGTGCAGCAAGATAACTGAATAAATTTGTAGACATATATTGGATTTATCATATATTTTAACATATTTAACATGTATTGGACTATCTGCCATCTAGGGGAGGAGAGTGGGGAGAAGGAGGGGAAATTTAGAACAGAAAGTTTTGAAAGGATCATTGTTGAAAAATTATTCTTTAAGGAGGGAATGGAAGTGAAGAGGGCATATTTTCTAAACACGGACTATAGATCATAATCTCATAGGTTTATAGATTTAGAGGTCGAACATTAGAAATCATCATATCCAATCAATTGATTTTAGAATTAATGAAACAGTTCTAGTGATAGTAAATGCCTTGACTAGAGTAACAGAAGTTGTAAGAATGTGAGACAATTCACTTTGAGTGCCATATTCAGTACATCATACTAAGGGAAGACAATATGAAAGCACAGGAATGGTAAACAGAATAGTATGTTTGAAGAAGTGCAAATAGGCCAATTTGTGAAAAAAAAGACAATGACTAACATCTAAAGAATTAAAAGGTGGACAATTTGTGGAGTGTTTTATTTTTGATAGCATTTTATTTTTCCAAATACATGCAAAAATAGTTTTCAACATTCGCCTTTGCAAAACCTTCCATTCCCAAATTTTCTCCCTCCCCTAGACAGGAAGCAATCCAATATAGGTTAAATATGAATTCTTCTTCTAAACATATTTCTATATTCATCATGCTGCACAAGAAAAAACAGATCAAAAGGGGGAAAATGAGAAAGAAATAAAAAAACAAGCAAATAACAATTAATACAAAAAATGAAAATACTATCCTGTGATCCATATTCATTTTTCATTGCTCTCTCTCTGGATGCAAATTGTTCTCTCCACCCCAAGTCTAGTGGAATTGCCCTGAATCATCTCATTGTTTAAAAGAACCGAGTCCATTACAGTTTATTATCACATAATCTTGTTGTTACTATGTACAATTTTCTCTTCTTTCCACTCACTTTGCTTAGCATCAGTTTCTGTAAGTCTTTCCAAGCTTTTCTGAAATCAACTTATTTATCATTTCTTATAGAACAATAATATTCCATTATACCATAATTTATTCAATCACTGTGAAGTGCTTTAAAAGCAAAAATTTATATTTGATCCTAAAAGTATTGGCCAGCCATTGAACTTTATTGACATATAATTTAGTCACTTTATTAAGGCAATCAACAACAGATGATCTTTTTAAGAGTTCATTTTGAGTGATATAGTGGAAGCCCATTCTCTCATTCTTCCTGCTTCTTGGGATTCCTTGTGACAAATATTCTTCTATTATCCACTTCAATTTCCATCTCTCTATATCCATTTAAATTTGTGATTTTTGAATTGAATTAATTGGATCAACCAAACAAGATTCAGCAGAAGGTATCTAGAAATGCATTAGAGAAATATTTGTCAAAAATAATTCCAAGGAACAAGGTGGTCTTTCTTCATCTCTTGATAAGTTTCAGCTTCCTGTTTCATTTCTTCCTGGTTGCAGTTACTTCTTTTATGCCTTTCTTCTGACAATTTCTGAATTCCCACTCTTCAGAGCAAGCCTTTAATGGCTCACCCCATTCTAAACAAATATATTCACTGGAAGAAAAGTAGTTTTTTCTTATAGTATCTTTGCAGTAGATTTGGATAAGGAGTAACTGTGGTTACTATAGAAACCACTTTAGAATCGACTTTAGCTGGTTGGTGAAGTTTTAAGTATTTCAATCTGAGCATGAACAGGGAGAAAATAAGGTGAATGGCATGCATGTTTAAGGCTTACAGAGATATTGCTCTAGGAATAGTTTCCCTTCATCATACCTATATATTTCAGTCACATGTATTAGAGAGATAAAATTTTTAAATATGAGAAAATATATCTCCTCGCAGTGACTCCCAAATGAAAGGAAGAACAGATCCCTTAGACAGAACAAATGTTTTCAACTCTGTCACAATCTGAAAAAGGTTTCAAGAATATTAAAAGCAGCTTTAGGGAGAGGAACACAATCCTGGGTATTATTCCCAATGTTTATAGTGGAGACAAATGCTTTTATTCCATAATCTTAATCCTAAAAATGAAGTACCAATCATATGTAAGTCTAGGTATCTATGTGTCCAATCTTTCCACTAAAGCTCTCTGAAAAGAAAAAAAAGGTAATATAGAGTCAAAATTCATATGATATTATTCTACCAAACCAATGTTTAGGAGAGTAATATGGAGCTTCACTGAGAATTTGAAATAAAGTAAGCACTGGATGATTGGTTAATGAATAGTCAATGAGAAAATATAGTAGAGCCTAAGCTAGACTTGAGCTAGAGGAAATGAGGACTCTGAGGTAATAAAAGGACAAGTAACACCAAGCAACCAGAAGGAAAAGTGACTATAGCAGAAGTAGGTACAGTGTTGGGAAATATCTATCCTTCTACTGGAGTAGATTGTAATGTACCAGTATCCTTAAAGATAGGAAGAGTAGGAGGAATATTATTTGCATTTTCCTTGAACTAGTCCCATCATCCCTGAATGGAGTGTATTAATGTTGTGTCAGAGTAACATATGATATTATCATTTTCTTTACATGACTAATATCATTTTTATGTAAACATCCATCTTGATATAATTTGACTGTTGCCCCTGTTTTTGTTTTGACTTCTTTATCACCATACCTGTGGAAGGCCAAATAAAAGGCAATCATTTCTGTCATGGACTCTGAAACCAACAACAAACTAGCAGATTAGAAAGTCTCTTTTTCCTAACCTGAAGAGTGTAAGGTATCAGCCAGTAGTAGCTGTCCAGTTCTGAACCAAATGTGACTGTTTTCTGTTTACTATAAGAATCTATAGAGATATAAACTTATTTTATGATGCATTTGCCCCAATACAGATGTTACTCTATATGTCATCTGGTGATTCTTTCTGCTGTGATTCATAATTTATGTAGGGAATAAGGCTTTTTTTCCCACTTACTTCTTTGGCAGTAAATTGAAAAAAAAAATGTCACTACATTAGTTACTGGAGAGAGCAAGAAGGAGACAGAGAAAGGAAAGGAAGAGAAAAAGGGAATAAAGGAGTTGTGTTTGATATACTAATATAACATCCATGTCAGTCCTGCTTTGTGAAGTTGTGTCTTCATGTTCTGTTGTGAGCTCACTCCTCTGATCCTCCTGCCTTCTTTCTCAGTGATCTATCTCATAAGCTCTTTTGGGTTTATCATAGTTCTGTAGATTAAGTTCAGATCTACCTATTCAGCCTTTATCTCTCTTCTGAGCTATAATCCTAAATCATTATTTGCAACTGGATCAGAACATAAATACAAATGGGGAGGGGTCCTTGCTTCAAAAAGGTTTTTATAACATGAATTCTGACAAAATACCACTAGATTTTACAATTAGGAGATCACTGATAACATTGGAAAGATCATTTTCAACTAAATAATCAGGTAAGGTAAGAAATTAGATTGAGAAATGAATGTAAAATGAGGGAACAGTGAGAATGAATACAATTGCTTTTTCTTTCGGTTGGCAAAGAAACAAGAGAGAGGAAAAGAACAGATTGCAGGTTGAAATGAATATTTTAAACTAATGTTATGTATTATAACTTCCTGGTATATAATTAAGTCATTTTAAGCCTAGGGACTATGTAATTACCACCATTACCCTCACCCCTACCATCACCACCCCAGCAAAGTCCATGTAGTCTTTCGATTTTATTTTAGATGGAAAGTTATGAGTAGATTTATAATTCACTAATACTCCAATCAGCAAAATGCCTTACATGTAAGTAGAGGTTTGACTTTTTCCTGAATTTACATATATTTTGGTCTCTAGGTAATCCTGGATTCCTTGAGGAAAAGATGCTCAACTTGCTAGAAATATTGACCAAAAAACATAGCAGAACATACAGTGCTTTCTATCAACAGATAGCAGAGGGGACATGTTGAAGGGGAGGGGGCCTTTTTATATTTTTCCCTTTGAACTTCCCCCAGGGCTTGAACATGTTTATAAAACTGGCATCAATAGTATCAGCCTCATTCTTCTTATCTGAAATATCTGTAGGGATGATAGTCATTCTTCATATCTCACTTTTCCGCTATAACTCAGTCTGACCTCTTTCTCTTTTGGCTCATTGCCCCTTAAGTTGACAGATCTTTCTATTGCAACAGTAGATAAATCCATTCCTTGAAATTTCTCTAGGGTTCACAGAAAACTTCTCTTATTTAGACAAGTTCCTCACAACATGACCAGGACTCCTTTAGGAGATCTTTGTTTGATTCAAAGTGTTATACATGCTCCAGCCACCCTAAGTTCTTAATGATTTGATTGAGAAGTGTTCTGAGCTAGCAGAGTTAATCACGTGTGACTGTGACAAGGAAATAATCAATGGAGTCTCACCTTTACATCCCCCTTCCTTCTCCCATTTTTTATATTTGCTGTCTTCAGAAAATCTGTTGGACTTTGTTTGGCAAAGTCTATAGTCTCAAATGCAAGATTCTTTTAAGGTCTTGAAGAAGTCTTACATGAATTTTTAAAATTACCTTTCCCAGGCAGGCCTCTGAGCTTCAATGATTCTATGTGTCAGATTTCATAATCAAATTGTGTAATTTTATGTTTTCCTTTTTTTATTAAACTAAACTGCCTAGATAATGGAAAATACACTTTCTAATCCTGGATAGCTCTCTTTCTTCCTGAGAGGGTAATAAAAAACTCCCAAGATCTATACTTTCTCATCCATGCACTCATCTGATTTTTTTAAGTCAGCCATTCTAGGCACTGCAGGAATGACTGTTACACTGAGCTTGAATGGTTGAAAATAATCTTCTTGTCTTTCTTTGCTTTAAAGACTGGTGGTAGCACAATTAAACATTTCTAATCCAGAAAATGACTGCCAATTTAATGGACAAACCAGGGCACATCGATTCATAGCATGTTTTATTGGTTCACTTTGGATCTGTGTTTCAAGGCACAGTAATTAACATGCACTTTTTTCCTGTTCTTTTTAGTGTCACCACTATGGGTGATATGTGTTTGTATGAACACATATATATCTATATATGCACAGACTCAGACTCTATATTGATGAATATTACCACCAGGTTCTAGAGATATTAACTGATTATATTCATCATTGATGATTTTTTTTTCTTTTCTGGCTCTTTCCCAGAATCTTAAAAATTGGTGATTTTGATATTTTGAGCCTCTCCTTAGGCCCATTTTATTTTCCATACATGCATGAAGACTACATTTGTTGTCTTGCAGGACTACCACACCATCTGACTTCAAGGATCCCCCAAATCTTTTTTTCTAAATGTTTGCGGTTGATAGATCAGGGCTTTTATATGTTCACTGTGACAATTCAATATTGTCCATGGATATGTTTCTGCCTAAACTGCGTGGATGGTCAAAAATGTAGATAGAGAGGCAGTCTACTAGTAGCATATAACATATTCTGGAATTCATTCTAATAAGAATTACCTACATTCATTAATGTTGAAAATTATATGAATCATCTCCCTTAATCATAGGACTGTGAATTCATTTTCAAGTACTATAGTCTTTTGTAGCATATAAAGAGCCAGTGAAAAAGATATCAAAATTTAGAGATAGGGAATATCAAAAGAATTAGCATAAAGAAGAGATGGAAGAATATGTTATTAATACAATATTAGAAAAGCAATAAAAAATAAAAGCTCTTCCTTTTATAATGGAACAGAAAATAAGAGAGTAAATGATGAGATGTTGATGAGATTTAAGGTGTAATATTATGGAGAAAAGGAAGCCCATGATAATCCCAGTTTTTAAAATTAAAATATGAAGAGTTTCTGTACTGAGAAAGCAGGTGAAGATGATGTTGATTTATATGATTTCAAGAAAGGAGGTTTAAAACAGATGCTCTCTGGCATATGTCAGAGAGTTAATACAGAAAAAAGCAAAAGAGCTGAGGTATAAGTGAGGATCTGTTTGAAGATAGATAACATAAATTTGTAGCAGTCCCAGTCATGTTTTTGGTGACTTTTTCAGCAGCACCACATGGAAATTAATGAGTAATATTTAAGTAGTAGTTTAATCCAACTTAGGGGATGGTGATGGTGAAGAAAATGGATGAATAGTAATAAGACAATAGACACAATTTTAAAATATGGGAAAAAGTAAAATGGTGAACTATAGCATCAAGATTTTGAAGGAGGAAATTAAGCCTAGAGAATGACCAGATTAGAAAGCTGGAGAAAGCTGAAGAGGTTGAGAAAAAAATAAACAATATATTTAGGAGGACCAAGGCAGAGGGAGAAATGAATGGAAAGGAGGGAATACTTTGCTCTGGACTCCTTCCCATGCACATTTTGAAATATCAGAATAATTCTCAATCTCCATTGCCACTCAAACTCCCATTCTGTCACTGTCATATTCTCATTTGATGTTCATGACTCCTCCTCTAATATTTCACATTGCTACTTCTTGGAAACTTTTCTAAGATGATTTTGGCAAATGGCTTGGATTTGCCCTTTTGGAATTTTTTCTATTATTTTTGGACATTTGATGACCATTCAACACCTCTTATAGTCTCTTGAATTTTACACCTAAGGCTTCTATTATTATCCACCAGCATGGTTTATTCATAGACTTCACTTGAAACTGCTTTCTCTATAGGATCCAGGAATTTCTAATCCTCCTTCATCTCTTCACAGCACATAAGACTGTGAACTTCTCACCTTTTCTCTCATTGTAGTTTTTATTACTTTATCTTACATAAGAATACTTATATTTCACTTCCCAACTTTCTGACAGCTTCTTTTGACCCCTTTCTTGCCTCTATCCTCCTCTCACACATTAACACAGGTATCCCACACACAAAAGCTAGCAGGGACTCTTTTGCTTTTTCTCTTTCTGCATTTTCTCCATTGGTGATCTCATTCATTTTTAGAGTTTCAATTTTTACTTCTAGAGAACTAAGTTTCAGATTTTTATTTCATTCTTTTAATCCCTCCTGAGAGTAGAATTCTTCTACTTCTAGCTATATGCTGGATATCTCCATCTGGATGATGAGCTAGTACCTTAAATTCACAGATCTAAAAATTAACTCAGCATGCATCATGGTGTATTAGATAAACAATCTGCTTTTTCATAAAGAAAGCTTTCATTCAAGTCTGACACAACCACCCTCTGTGACTTCAGCAAGTTCCTCAAAACCTGCTAAGAAAAATATTAATTCCTATGTTGACATTATGATTCCTCCAGCATCTGACTTCATCTTACTTTTGTGTCTTGATCTCTCTCCATTCCATCAAACATGCTCCACATTTCAATTAGACTAGATCATTCTGTAGCTTGAATCTTCTTTCTGATTTTGCCCCATGTTTATGTCTTTGCTCAGGCAAATACTGAATTGATTTACTTCTCTCCAACTTTGTCTCTTGTAGTTCTTCCCTCTCTTCATTGAAAACAAAAATCACATATGACTTCTACAAACAAGTGTTTGATAGACCCACTAATTTCAGCTGAAAATAACCCATAACTTCTGAAATAACTTAGAAAATTTCATTTGTGACTTTTTAACATGCATTTTATATCCTTTTATAAATTATTCTTAGAATTACCCTTCCCCTATTATACTGTAAGTTTCTTGAGAATAAAAGCTTACTATACTCTTGTGTCATTCTATCCTTCCATGGTGTCTTGTACATAATAAGTGCCTAATAAATGTTTATTAAGTTGAATTCAATTAGGGTGTTAGTGGATACTTAACTATATGAATATATGAATTTCAATTTTTGTCCTCTGCTAGTTCCAACATTCTGAAGAATATTTGATTTATTCAGGATCTACGGGAGGACATAGGTCTGAGTGATTAGAGACCCTCTTTATCTAGAGTAAGTCAAGCTCTAAACTAAATCATATATTCTGCTTAATTGTAGTGCTTAAGGTACAATGAAGTAGGTGGATTCTGTTAGGATACCATTCAACTATGAGCCAGTCTAGCTTGAAACATTGGCTTCAACTCCTTATGGGTAATACTAAGCTATCATCTCAGTGACTGGCCACTGTGATGGATCCTTTCTAGATCTTAGGCAATCACATAATTTGAAGTTTAGCAGGTGGACAAGATTTATTTATGAAACTCTCTGCTCATCTTCCAGAATATTCTCCTTTTTAGCTTAAAATGTTTCCACATTATTTTTTTTCATTTCCACACCATATCAAATGCAAAGTCATAAAGATTTGCCTGTGAACTAAAATATTCTGCTCTCTAAAGTTGTTACTGGCCTTAATTTCCCTCCTTGACTTGCCCAGTTCTACTGACTCAACTTTACTGATAGAAATCAACAATATCATTCTTCCTACTTCTTTCTGGATGATGCTTGTAAATACTATAAGAAATCCTGACAATATTTTTCAAGTTGTATGCACACACACACACACACACACACACACGCACAATACATTTGAAATCCCTTCAAAAATCTTTATAACCCATTATTTTAGAAATCCCAGACACTAGAGAATAGCTATATCCCAACAAAGCATGAATTTTTAGTCATTTTCCTTCTTAGTATTGCTGAAGTTTAACTTTTATTCCCAATTAGTGGTATCTCTATGATGACCCTGAGATGTTTTTCATGAATAAGGTGGGGAAGAATTAGTCACTATAGCTTTTAGGCTAAAAAGGCCCACTAAGATTTCTAGCTTTCTGAAAAGCAGCCTAAAGCTTAAAGACTTAATGATGCAAAAACTTAGTCATCTTGTGCTTGTTCTATAAAACTGTATGTAGAATGCATTGTTAATACTTAAAATATAACTCTAATTTGAAATGCAATTGGGATGAGCAAAGCAATTTCATTGATAGTACAAGAAGTCAGTGGGGTGAAGAGATACAAGATTATAGTAATTTTGGTCTGCAAATCATTAATTTAGTATTTGATCTTATATAGCCTTTTTCATGTAAGGAAATACAAGTTATAAACATTTTCCCTCCAGTTTAATTTATGTTATTTTTAAAGGGTAAAACAATCATAAAATACCAAAAATAAAATAGAAGATCAGTGTGGCTGTGTACAGAACATTTGCTATTAAGAACTTTCTCACCCATGGAGTCAATGTGAGGGAGCCCTTTTGGTAGTGGTGGTGATAGTTCTTGTTGTATAAAGTACTTTTCTATTTTAAATCTTGGAGTGTCTGAGAAATGGTATTTGAGAAGCCGAGGTGTCTGCCAATCATTTTACTTTTGTCAGTGATCTGAAAGCCAGACAGTCCAGAGACATGCAATACTGGATATATGAGAGTACACTCTCATATTCCATTGGCAAGGACTAAATGTGGTGATATCTGATTTAGCTTTTAAAATTCTTCATCTCTTTAAGGACATTGTTCTTCACACAGTAGGTATTTAATAAATTTTTGATAAATGAATAAATGAGTAAATGAAATTTATCCTAGACTATCCTTAATCAACTGGTTTAGAAGTTTGACTAGGCTTAATCTCCTTGCTCTTCTATATTTTAATGCTTTATTCTGTCAATTGAAAGGAAATGGACTCTAAGCTGTGGATAGCCATGATCCTACTTATTTCCCCTTGCCCACCCCAGCATAAACCTGCTCTCAGCCTAATCCCCACAGACATCCTTAATCATCTTTGACTCCTTCCCAAAAGAATTTGGATCTTCTTGGAGAGGGAAATGATCATATTCTGATTGTTGCCACAAGCCCACCCCAGCCCAAACTGCATAGAAATCCTTAATCACTTGCTGACAAGCAAGGCAACACACTCTGTAAGCTCATCAGCAAAATGTTTCTGAATACTTACCCTCAATATGCTTATTCTTATTTTTTTAGAAATTATATTTATGTGTGTACATATAATTATATCTTATAAATATAAAATACATGAATAAACATGTACAAAACATATACATATATATTATATTAAATACACACACTGTCTACTTTTAGTAAACTTTATAATAGCTTAAAACTAAAATATAAAATCAAGATACAGTAATATTTGAACCTAGAATTTAAGGTGGAGCTTATCGATTAGAGAAATTGCATAGTCCAATGTGTGCTTTAGAAAAATCAACATTGGACTTTTTGTTGGGGTTTGGTAGGGGATAGGATAGATTTGAGGCAGGTGTATGAATTATAGGGCCATTAAAATAATGTGGAAGAAGGATAAGGATGGTTTTAGCAAGAGTAATGACTTTGTGGGCAGAAAAAAAAGATGAAAATGACAAGATTTTCCTACTGAATATGAATGTAGAGTGAGGGAGGGTGAGTAGCCAAAGGTGAAATGAAAAAGTAGACCTAGGTGATTGGTGGTGCTTTCAACAATAATAACAAAAGTCAGAAAAGATGTGGGTTTTGGAGAAAGTATAAAATAATGAGATCTCTACTGAATATCACAACTCATTTATTTCTTCTCACCCTGTGAGATTCTAATAGGGCTCATCTTTTAACAATGATTGTTTTAGAGAAATAAGGAATAAATAACTTCTGTGAGTAAAGAATTGTTCCACTCTCTAAAGTTTTTAAGTTATAAATCACTCAAAGGAAAATGAAAACATCAAAAATAGGTGTTTTGTCGAATATGACATTTACTGATGAACACTTGTGCAAAAGAATTAATGCAATCAAAGGAGAATTAGTGGTATTAATGAGATGGCCCTGTCATGTTTCAAAAACTGGGGGTAACCAATGGATACTCTGTGCTTCACTGTAATTTACATCATCATCATAGTGATGATAATAATGATAAGATGAAAAGAAGAAAAGAAAAATAAGAAGAAAGAAGGAAGAAGAATAACATAATAATTTAGAGAAAGGCTCCCAGAATATTAGTTAGACTTCTGTTTAAGTATGGACAAGTGCATAAAAGGATGAGAAATCATGGATGGCATTTGATCAAGACTGCTTGAAGAAGTAGCTACATCAAAGCAATCAAAGTTAAGAATTGATAGATATGGGGCAGCTAGATGGTGTAGTGGATATAGCATCTTCCCTGAAGTCAGGAAGACCTGAGTTCAAATCCTGCCTCAGTCACTTAGCACTTACTGCCTGTGTGACCTTAGGCAAGTCACTTAACCCCTGTTGCCAAACACACACATACCCCCACACAAACACACAGAGGATAAATATAAACCATATGATAAAGGCCCCCTTTATTTGAAGCAAACTTTATGTTATTTTATTGTATAAAAGGAATCAATGATGATGGCTTATTTTTGATCCTACTAGCTAGTTTATCTTCCCTAAAGACCTTACTTAAAGAGTCAATACCATTTTGTAAAAGATTTACTATATTAGAAATTATATTGAGTGCTGAAGATATAAAGAAAAAACAAAACTTTCTCTTTTCCCTCCAGGATTTTTGTATTTAATAATGGAGAAAACATGGAAACGATTAACATACAATATTCATATAGAGTATACAGAAGGGACTCTGAAAGGTAAAGAAAGTATTAGGAACTTAGCAATGAGAGAGAGTCGGATACTAGCTAAAATCCTCTAAGAATAAGGAAGGTTTTTAACTTAATCTTAAAGAAAATAGGAGAAACTGAAATCTAAAGATATAGACTTCAGTTTCTATTTTCTTTAAGATTAAGTTCAAAACCTGAAACCTATATCTAAAGATATAGAGTGTTCCTTGTTTGATGGACAAATTCAAAGGTACTGAAATAAGAGATAGGGTATTGTGTTAGAGGAATTTGAAGGGGCCAGGGAATTGAGTGAATTTAAATGGTGGGAGTGGGAGAGGAAAGTGTAAGAAAACTACAAAGTTCAGCTAGGATGAAGCAAAAAAAAAAAAAGGACTTAAATGCTAAATACCAGTATTTGTTCTTATTTGATCCAGAAGATGAAGGGAGCCACAGAAACTCATTGAGCAAACATCTTTTGCAGTATATGCATTGTTTTAGGACTAAAAAAGACTATTTTCTTGATAAGGTATTCTTTGCATAAGGAAAAAGAATTCCTAATTTTCAAAAAAGTAATGAATTACATTTCTAAATTGCTAGTCTTTTACAGAATATAATTTCCAAAAAAGAAAATTAGTTTCATTGGAGTTATAAGGAAAAACACCTAGGAAACATTTACATTTCATTAAAAATGAAATTTATTAAAAAAAAACAACTTTTGGGGGCAGCTAGGTGGTACAGTGGATAGAGCACCAGCCCTGAATTAGGGAGGATTTGAGTTCAAATTTGGTCTCATACACATAACATTCCCTAGCTGTGTGAACCTGGGCAAGTCACTTAACCTCAATTGCCTCAGAAAAAAAGAAAAAAAAACTTTTTAGTTCGACATTTAAAACTGTTATTTCACATCACTTTTCTTCATGCACTTTGTATTTAATCCAAATAAAGCTAATTACTGTTCTCCAAATTTTGCATTAAATCTCTCATCTTCATGCCTTTGCACAGGCTATCTCTTATGCTTGAATTTAATCTTCTTAGCACTCCTGCTTGTTACACTCTTTAAGTTTACTTCCCTGTTCAAATTAGGTAACTCTTCCAACATGAAACATCTTCTGTTTTCCCTAAATGTTAGTGTTTTTCCATACCCAAATTACGTTGGACTTTTCTGTATACATGCTATCTTCATCAGTGGAATTGAAAGCTTCTTAGATGCACTAGGGACTTAATAAATGCTTGTTGAAATAAATGGGAATAAAAGAAACTGATTTACCTCAAATAGTGAAATAAGCTTTTACAGAAAATCATTTGTTAATTTAAAGTGAAAATTATTTCAAAGATTTTTTCTAAGTTGATATAACACAAGTTACATTCTCTACCCAGCCTGGAATGCCTGTGAATTTTATTTTTTCTTTTCTTTACATTTAAGAGTATATTTTTATCAATTATATGACAGTTATCAACATTTATTTTTGCAAGATTTTGAGTTCCAAATTTTTCTCCTTCCTTCCCTTTCCTCCTTCCTAAAAGAACAAGCAAATTATTCTCCAGAATGATTGGATCAATTTAGAACTCTACAAATAATACATTAGTGTTTCAATTTCCCCACATTTTCTCCAGCTTTTATCATTTTCCTTTTCTGTCACATTGGCTAATCTGATAGGTATGAGGTGATATCTCAGAGTTTTAATTTTGTTTCCTCTTAACTTTCATTTAAATTTGTTTTAATTTGAATTTCTCTAATAATAAAGATTTAGAGCATTTTTTCATATGATTATAGATAGCTTTAATTTCTTCATCTGAAAACTACATATTTATATCTTTTGATCATTTATCAATTGGGGAATGGCTTGTTCTCTTGGAAATTTGATTTAGTTCAGTATATACTTGAGAAATGAGGCTTTTAACAGAAACACTAATGTAAAAATATTTCATAGCTTCTGCTTTCTTTTAATCTTGGTATTACTGGTTGTGTTTTGCAAAATCTTTCTGATTTAATATAATCAAAATATCCATTTTGCTTTTCATAATTTTTCTATCTCTTATTTAGTCATAAATGCTTCCCTTTTCTATAGATCCAACAAGTAAACTATCCCTTGCTCTCCTAATCTGCTTATGGTATCACCATTTATGTCTACATTATGCACACATTTCAACCTTATTTTATTTATACAGTGTGAGATATTGGTTTATGCCTAGTTTCTGCCATAATATTTTCTACTTTTCCCAGCAGTTTTTTTAATCAAAGTGTCATTTCTTCATCCAGAATCTGTAATGTTTGTTTATCAAAGATTGCTACAATCATTGACTATTGGTACCTAACTTATTTCACTGATTTGCCACGCTATTTCATAGCCATTACCAATTAGTTTTGATGATTGTCACTGTATAATATAGTTTTAGACCTGTTTGGGGTAGGCCCTATTCCTTGGCTTTTTTTTTCTTCCATTACTGTCCTTGATATTTTTGACCTTTTGTTTTTCCGAATGAATTTGTAAAAAAATATTTTTCTTGCTCTAGCAAATAATTTTTTAGTAGTTTGATTGGTATATTACTGAATAAGTAGACAAATTTAGGTAGAATTGTCATTTCTATCATATTGCTCAGCTTATCCATGAGCAATTGATATTTTTCTAATTGTTTAGATCTGACTCTATTTGTGCAAAAAAGTGTTTTGTAATTGTGTTCATATTCTTCCTGGACTTGTCTTGGCAAGTAGACTCCCAAATATTTTATATTGTCTACAGTTAATTTAAATGGAATTTTTCAATCTATTGCTGCTGGTTTTTATTGGTAATATATAGAAATGCTGATAACTCATAATGATTTTATTTTATGTCCTGCAACTTTGATAATGTTAATTATTTCAAGCACTCTTTTTAATTGATTCTTTAGTATTCTCTAAGTATACCATTATAATGTCTTCAAAGAATGATGGTTTTGTTACAATATTTTTTCTAGTACAATATTGAATAATAGTGGATATAATGGACAACCTTGTTTCATCCCAATCTTATCGTGAATGCTTCTAACTTATCTCTGTTACATAAAATGCTTGCCGATAATTTTAGATAGGTACTGTTTATCATTTTGAGGAAAACTTCTTTTATACCTGTGCTATCTGGGGTTTTTAATAAGAATGGGTGTTGTACTTTGTCAAATGCTTTTTTTTTTTTTTTTTTTTTTTGCTGAGGCAATTAGGGTTAAGTGACTTGCCCAGGGTCACACCGCTAGGAAGTATTAAGTGTCTGAGATCAGATTTGAACTCAGATCTTCCTGACTTCAGGGCTGGTGCTCTATCCACTGAACCATCTAGCTGCCCCCAAATGCTTTTTCTGCAATGAGATAATTCCTATTGATTTGTTTTTGATATAGTAAATTATACTAATAGTTTTCCTTATGTTGAACCAGCCTTGCATACCTGATATAAATCCCGGTTGATTATAGTTATAATTTGGTGATTATAAATTGCTGCAAAATCTTTTGCTAATATTTTATTTAGAGTTTTGCCCTCCATATTTATTAGGGAAATTCATTTCTAATTTTCTTTCTTTGTTTTTGCTTTTCCTAGTTAAGATATCAGGACATATGTATATCATAAAAGGAATTTGATGGAACTTCATCTATTTTTCCAAATATTTTTTAAAAGTATTGTAATTAACTGTTCTTAAAAGTTTGCACATGTACAACCATGGGCCTGGAGAATTCTTCTTAGGGAGTTTTTTGATGGCTTATTCCATTTCTTTGTCTAAAATGAGGTACTTTAAGTATTTCATTTGCTCTTCTGTTAATCTGGGCAATTTGATGGGTTTTTTAATAATTTTTCATCAATTGTCAGATTAACTAGTATACAGTTGAACAAACTAGTTCTTAATTATTGCTTTAATTTCTTCTTCATTGACGGTGGTCACCCTTTTCATTTCAGATACTAATAGTTTGTTTTTATTCTTTATTTTTTAAAATCAAAGTAACCAAAAGTTTTATCTATTTTGTAGTCATTTTTTCATAAAATAAAATATTTGTTTTATTTAGCAGTTAAAGTTTTCTTATTTTCAATTTTATTAATATCTCCTTTGATTTTCAGAGTTCCTAATTTTGTGTATTTTCTTTTTAGACTTTTCTTCACTTTAAGCCAAATAAAGTGAAACCCAAAACATTTATACTTTAGAAATGATAGTGCTGAAGAGTCTCCAAGAGAACTAGAAAATATCACTAGAACACAATGGTTAAAAAATGTCTTTATCTTGGATTAGACATTTGAGTGCAGACAAAAATACTATATAATGTTACACAGAAAATAAAATTAATCCCTACCCTCTAGGAATGTACCTTGGTTTGGCTAACTTAAAAATCACTTCTTCCACTGTAATTATTCACTGCAAAACATAAGCAACAATTCTAAGATATAAGGGAAATGTCTAAACATGAGTGACCTATAGTCATTTTTTTTTCTTTTTCTTTCTTTCTTTTTTTTTTTTTTTTTTTTTGATGAGGCAATTGGGGTTAAATGACTTGCCCAGGGTCACATAGCTAGGAAATGTTAAGTGTCTGAGACCAGATTTGAACTCAGGTCTTCCTGACTTCAGAGCTGGTGCTCTATCCACTGTGCCATCTAGCTGCCCCATATAGTAATTTTTCTTATGTAACTTTTATTAAAGACTTATTGTGGCACACAACAAAAAACAAAAATTTTTACAGTTTATCATGGAAATATCTTTTAAAAATGATGATCAAGCATTTAGTAGTGGGGGACAATCTTCAATTCTCTTCTAGAAAATGAAGCTGCTAAAACATGCTTGTGAGCAACCAGGTATACTGAAGTGGAAAGGTTCAGCATCGAAGAAGATGTTTTAAGATGTATAATAAATATTCTATATCCAGACCTCACACTTTCTATATACAACTTCCCAAAACAGAAACAAAAAGTATCTGCTGGCTCTTGATTGATCTAGAAACTAAGAAGTTCAATGAAAAATAGTGCATTTACCCATGGAGTCAGCCATGAATTACCCCCCCCCCAAGACATTCATGTTTTCCTCATATGTCAATATGCAAGTACTAATACTGACTTTCAACATTAAAAAATACAAATCAAGAATTATTTTAAAAATGAACTATACTTCCTTGACAGAAACTGACTCAAAGATTTCAAAACAATAAAACGATCAAGAACCTAACAGCCAAGAGTAATTTTTTTTCCTCTCCAAATAAAGTAGTGTAGATTTCTTGCTCCTGCAAAAGATGTCAGTGGTAGTTTTCATCCACTTTCATTATTAGTATTGTATGACCTTTTAAATGGACTGTCAGACTAAATGTCAATATATGATCTACAGTTGTCACTTATAACAATGCTGTGATTGTCTTACCAAATTTATTTAATAACTCAGTTTCTCTTTCTCACGTTAAGTCCACAAGATTGTCTATTTTACTCTGGACAAAAAGTGCCTATTAAAATCAGTTGTAAAATATGACAGTTCAAACTGGTATTGCCTGTGCATTATGCTGTCAGTATTAACATGGCGATAGATGCAGAGTGATTTGGTAATTGCTTGTAAATAATAAAAATGGCTCTGGATCAATCAACAATTGTGCTGGATGATAGTACGAAGCAATATTACAATTGCTAAATATCATTGTATCCAGAATTTATTTGTAATGATTCTGAAATTAACTCATATTTCATTTCTTTGAGGGTCATTTCACTGAGTAGTTGAATGGCTACAAAATATGTGTAAATACACATATGTATGTATATGTATCTCCCTCTGTATGTGTGTATACACACCACACATATTTCCTATTTATCTTGGGTCAGGAATAAGGAAAGAGGCCTTAATACAGTTGTTATGAAATGTTATTGAATGCCACATAATCGAGGGGGCTAGGTGGTACAATGGATAGAGCATTAGCCCTGAAGTCAGGAGGACTTGAGTTCAAATCTAGCCTCAGACACTTAACACTTCCTAGCTGTGTGACCCTGGGCAAGTCACTTAACCCCAATTGCCTCAGGAAAAAAAAAGTCACATAGTCAAGAATTTGGTTATACCTTATTCAAAATGGTATCTGAGGCTTCTACTTTCTATATAATATTTATTGAGGGACATTGACTTCTACAGAATCCCAGTGGTATATTTGTCCCTTTGTAAGAGTTCATAGAGGATCCCTATCTTAAAACTAATAGTAGCTATGTAAGATTAGCTTGCAGTATCAGTTATAATCAGTCTTTGACACTATGAAGTTGCAGACTGTGCAGAATATTGTTGGTAGATTATTAATGTTGAAATATTAACATAGACAATTTAAGAGTCTGTAATAGATACATCACTTCTTTATAATATTCTTCAGCAGTGCTCTTTAAATATTCATCTGAGTTATAATTATATTTGAATAAATTCAAGAGAGTTTGAAGACATTATTAAGATATGCTGCTTCCTTTAAAAAAAAAAACCGGACTTAACAAATGTTTAGGAAATGCATTGGATATGTCCTATATTTAAATTGATGCTTTGAAGAGAAAACTAGGAATATGCTATGTTAAATTAAATATTAAGTTTCTGAATCATTTTCCTTTGTTTTATGGGTTAACTATTATGTGTAATAGAGGCACTGACAAAGAAAAATACACTTTTAAGAAATGAAAATATAAATACCGAATTTGTAAATACCTAATATTTTCTAGAAAAAAAAACAGAAAAGAAAAGGTAGAAGAGTTTGTAATAGTGACAACTCCTTGGATGTATTCCAAAATATGATTTTATATACTTATCCAATATCATTTTATGAACCACCATCATTTCAGTTACAATTACCTTGATAGGAAAACTTTAAAAAAAAGTTTGTGAATTATTAGGCATTTTAAAATGTACTAGGTAAACTTGCATTTAATTTTCAATCCATTATTCTTTGTTGAATTAGTATCACAGACCTCATTTAAAGTCTCAGTCTAATACCATATGGAAAGCAATAACTTTAGATTTATGAGAACTATAAAGGTAGAACAAAAAGATCTCTTAGATTTACTCCTGATCTGAAAAATATATTTCTTACAATGACCACAGATCTATCAGCTGAGGACCATCCTACTGCAGAAAACATTACTACAGAAACAAACTCTCTAAGTAAAGAACTGTGTTGGACACCACAATTTATGAAGACCTGTACCTTATGAGGATTAGTACCATTAATCTATTTTATTACAGTGAATTCCCATGCCTATGAACATTTAAAGTTTTAAAATAAGTCATATCTACTAGAATGATCTGATTTTTGCTTTTTCCTTTAAATGTCATTTTGGTATTACATATTCATTAGCAATCATCCCTGTAAAAATCTCTTAAACTCTCTGTATTTTGCTCTTAATTAGATGACTGGGACTTTGGCTAACATTGCTCCCCATTTCTTTATTTCTTTTTTATAAATCTATGTATATCCAAATTACCACTTAATAAGCAGTGAATTCTATGTGGATTTACTGAATTTTTAGTTCAGTTTTTTTTTTATATAGCTATTCCAAAGTGCTTTTAAAAAAAAAATTTGTTTGTTTTATATTGAATGTAGAAACTGTGGAAATGAGCATGGTTTACAAGCACAGGCTTTCTATCTTATCTATCCATCTGTCCATTTACCTATCATCTATCTATCTTTTTATTGTGTATATCTCGGTCCATCTTTCTCTTCTTTTAAAAATGATCTGAAAATGTTTAGAAAATCCCATTTAATATAACCTGTACACACATTCATACTTATGCACATATATAGAAACATGAATAACATATTTATATAAACACATATGTGTATGCATTTGTATATATATCTATATCTATGTGAATTGTCAATGTTTGTATTCATACATAAGCACATATATCCATACATTGTGTACTACTCTTGGAACAGCTCCCTTTAAAAAAATGTGTCAGAAGATATATTCTACTTATTTATTTTTCCTTGAAATATTATCTGCAATAACTCTCAGAATTATCTGGTTAAGTGAATTGTTTGCCAAGCACTCTGTATATCCCCCTTTCTCCTCAATTTCTAGCCTTTTTTCCTTAGTTCTTATTGAAATATAGTTCATAATTGTCATTTTCCTCTATATGTCCTATGAGTCTAATAATAATCTCAAGGCTTTTGAGGCACAGATAATCCAGTGCTACTTTCCCTTGAGATCTGGTCTCAAATCATCAACTTACTATGGAACAGAGGCAGCTAGGTGTCTCAGCGGATAGAGTTCTGGGCTTGGAGCCAGGAAGATTCATGTTCTTGAATTCAGATATAGTCTCTGACACTTACTATTTGTGTGACCCTGGACAAGCCACTTAACCCTGTTTGTGTCAGTTCCTCATTTATAAAATGATTTGGAAAAGGAAATGACACTCTAAGATCTTTGCAAAAAAACAAATAACAGCAACAACAACAACAAACAACAACAACAACAACAAAACAAAATGGGGTCACAAGGAATTGGAAATGACTGAAAATGAGTTAACAACACTATGGGATATTAAAAAAAATAGCATGTCTCAGAGACATCTCACTCTTGACTTGCCCAAAATAGACCTCAATATCTCTTATTTTAAAACATCTCTCTACCAATTTTTTTTATTTCTATCAAGGACATCATTATTTCACTAATCTTCCAATTTTGTAACCTCAATAGTATTCTTCATTACTCACTTCATCACCCTACATATCCACTTGGTTCCAAATCTTGACATTTTTATCTCCATATCTCTTATGTCTGACTTCTCTCTCAATTCAGAAAACACTACCTTTATTCAAACCCTTATCACTACTCCCCTAGACAATAACAATTCCTTCCATGACTCTTGCCTCTTCCCACTCCAACTCATACTTCACAAAGGTATCAACATTATTTTCCTAAACTAGGTTACTTTGCCACTAGCCAACTCGGAAAATCTAGTAGCTCCTCATTGCTTCTAGAATCAAACACAAAATCTGCTGTTTGCTTTTTGAAGCATTTGAAGTCCTAAATCATCTTTCCAGCTTTATTGTATATTTCTTCCTTGTTCACCCTCTATGTTCCACCCAAACTAGTTTTTTTTCTGTTTTTTACACACACATGCACACACACTCACACTTTGTCTCACCCTTTCATCACCTCTTTCCTATGTCTTCTATGAACTTCCTTTTCACCCCCACCTAACAAAATTTCTAACTGAACTTCAAGAGGCCACTCAAATATGATCTTCTATATGAAGTATTTTTGATCCCCACAAATACTAGTTCCAATATTCTTAACTAAGTTGTATTTATCTATCTTATATTTATTCTGTATGTACTTTCATATGTGCGTATTTTAAGCACCACATCAAAAGAATAAAAGCTTTTTAAGATTAGACATTGTCATTTTTTATTCCCAGGTAATAGTAAAGGTTTTTGTTTCTTTTTCTTTTTTTTTCTTTTTCATATGAGAATTTCTGTGATTTACACATGGTCACCCAACTGATAAGTAGTGATATTTGAGTTCAGATCTTCCTGTCTCCTCTTGCTATACTCTTATGTTCCTTGATACACATATTTGGACATTTATTGAATATCCAAGACAGTTTACCATGCTGAGTTCATTAAAATATATGGGAAAAAGTATGCAATTTGGCAATTTTAACTTTGAGCCATATGAATAAATTCAGGTCAGATTATATAATCTATCAAGTACTCTAAATTCTGTTTGAGGTATTTTGTGACATTCTAAGAGTACAAAAATCAGTGGCCAAATGCAATCTCAATGGTTGGAAATTCATTATTTGAAAAGGCAGGATTTAATTTTAGGGGACAGAAGTCAAAATTGATTTAGGCAAAAAATCAGGATGCAAGAACATTTTGATAACATAGTTACACCATATAATGTAAACCAGACAGGTTATGTCCAGGAAATAGGCCAAAGTATATAAATATAATGGATTAGGAGTGGAAATGATGATGGAGATGGGTAAACACATTTTGTCTGGTGAAACAAGCACTGTATCTGGTTTCAAAAGATTTGTGTTCAATTCCCTGTACTATATATTACATATGTGATCTTGTTGGGGAGGGTCGGTAAACAACATGTTTATTTCTTCTATTTCCTCTCCTGAAAAGAAAGAAAATGGGAAAATAATAATTCTACTTCTTGTATCATAAGACTTTTGTAATTCTCAAATGAGATAATGAATGCAAATTTATTTATAAAACAACATATCATATGACACTTCACAGTATTGATAAGATAGTATTGATAATAGACTATATTCTAGAATTGCCTAATGGTATGAGGCATGAATGATATTAACATGAGTCATTTTACTTAATTTTTTTCTTAAAGTATACACATAATAAAAACAACACTAATTTGATACATTTGAATTATTTTGGGCATGTAAAAAAAAACCGATATGACCAAAACCCTTGTTGTTATAATAATTTTAACAGAACGATTTTTGGACAGAGCATGAAATTGAGAGTAAAACTGGTATTGGGTATGGTTGGGGCACATACCTGTGATCCCCACTGATGAAGAGACTGATGCTGGAGTATCTCTTGAGTTCTAGTGTTTGAACAACTGTGAACTTTGTCCATTAAAAGTCACTGGGAGCTGAGGAAATGGCAAGAACCACATGGATGCTAAGAGAGGGCAGTTCTGAATTAGGGCAGAAACAGAGTACATCAAAACTTCATTGTAGATCAGTAGTTGGTTTGGGCCAGTGATTATTGTTAATCCCTTCACTTTTATACTTGACAAGATTGGAAGATGAAATAAAGTGAATGAGAGATAAAGACAACAAAAGAGAGAGAGAGAGACTGAGACAGAGACACAGAATAAAATGTAAGTGTATTATAGTTTAAAAAAAAAAAAAAAACACATCAGCCATAGAGCACCAGCCCTGAAGTCAGGAGGACCTGAGTTCAAATGTAGTCTCAGACACTTAACACTTCTAGCTATGTGACCCCCTGGGCAAGTCACTTAATGCCAATCTTTTCAGCAAAACAAACAACCAAAAATTAGCCTAAATCAGATGACATAAATTAAATCCCAGCACTACCATTTATTTCCAAATGCTCTTTATTAATTCTCCTAATTTCTTTGATACTCAGTTTTTGTTGTTGTTGTTGTTTGTTTGTTTTTTGCCATTTCAGGATTAAAAATTCTTGCTTTTCCTACCTATCTCATGGTAAGAATTAAATGTGAGTACGTATGCAATAACTTCTGTATTTTAACCCCTGCGAAGTCAAAGAAAATGGAGGCACTATTATTATTATGATTGCAGCATTGAAAGGCTCCAATACACCCTTCTTCCATGTCAGAGTAGATTCTTCAGATCAGATAAAGCTACCTCTAGTTCAGAGGACCCAAAACCTACCTGCACTTAAAACCATAGTTCCCAGGGCTTTCATCTGATGTGTTTCCATTTATTAGCCAGCTAAGGACTCTAATAAGTAGAAATAAAGATATTTAATAAAAGATAATAGTAAAAGTAGTTGATGAGTTGCTAATTTAACTAAAGTACTTTTTTAAAATATATTTTATTGTTACAAGGAATAACTCAGTGTGTAAAAGCAAGTGTAAGAGCTTACTCATATAAATGTGCCATAAAACCAAGCAATAAAAAGAATGATTTATTTTTGAAATAAACATAATTGTATGCTGTTCTACCCCATACACACAAAGCAAGAAAAAAAATAGCAAATAAAACATTTTCCCTGTTAACCTGGGACATGCTGTCCTGTAAATGCCTCATTGTCAATAAGTAGAAATACATAAACATAAGGAATACGTATGACAGGCATTCCTCCTATATGGAGAGGCCCACTGGAACCAAAAGGTACAACCACTGAGGGCTGCTTATGTTTTTGACATTTCAGGGCCAGCATCATGGCAGTAACAGGATATCATCCATAACTCCTGGCCTTTGAACTTCTCATTCTAGTTTTTGGCTTTGAAATGTCTGTTAACTGAAGTATTCCATCTTCCTTATGGGGAAAATGAACTCTGCCTTCTCTTAGTTCAAAGTCTAATGTTTTCTACAGATCTTTTAGAAAAAGCTTCAGCTCTTAATGCATTTAGTAGTGACCTAGCCAAATTCCTTTAAGGTAGAACAGTGAGGAAGAGGAATGATCCCACCAGTTTCTCCCCCTACCTGTACCCCCAAGCTATCGGCTTACCTTCTCAGTCAGTCATTTATTTGATGGTATTCTTTGCCTGAGATACCAACATCCTTAGAACAGAATATAAAGCTACACCCATCTATTTAGAGTTTTCACAGTTTGTACAATTTTTAAAATCCAAGCTATTTGGTCACTGGGGCTTTAAATCACTCTATTAGATGTCTTATTCTAACAGGTGGGCATCCCCTATGTTTCTTTACTTGTCTTAGGAGGCAGGACTATTCTTCTCAATAGAAGTTGCCTTCCCAATCACTGATAATATTGCTAGGTTCCTCAATTTCTTAATTAAAAAATTCCTCTCTCATAAAATAGGTATGAAGTAGGTAGAAAAGGCACAGATTTTTTTTTAAATTAAGCTGAGTGATGTAGGAGAAGGCCATTTTACCTCTCTTTAATATCCTTGCCTTTGACTTAGATATCAGATTTTAGCTTTTATATTATTAGAGATATTAACATAAACCACTTGTACTTTATGCATTCATTGTTAATGTAGTTATATTTAATATTACCTTACAGTCAAACTAGACTCAGGGAACCCAGAATTCCAAATCCAGACTTCATATATTTGCATGGGTAGTTTGCATTCCCTTTGTCCTTGCTTTACTCTATCTCTTAGAATACTTATCTTGCCTCCCAGATCAGCTCAGGTGACAACTTGTACAAAATACAGTGTTCATGCCTTATTTCATAATACTCCCTCCCTCCTCCAATTAGCATATATGTATATATATGTATATGTATATAAAATAATCCATTTATAAATTGTATTTTACTACTCAAAACCATGTGAACTCCTTGATTGTAGGAGCTATTTTTTAAAATTTTTGTCATTGTATTCTCCCCTCCTCACTACACACATTTGAGATGCTTAATAAATATTCTTCTGTTTGGGTCATATTGGGACCTCAGGTAAATGATGTAATGTAAAAAAGCTCACAATATTAATTCTTTCTCCTTTAAGACCTGAGTTTGCCAGGTCTCATCACTTACTATCAGCTTGAATTTGTGGTAAGTCATAAAATAGGGGTTAAATTCCTATTTTCTCTATCAAATGGAGTTTTATAAGTTTAAATGCTAATGTATGAAAATGCATTGTAAATTAAACAGTTTCATAAGCATATCAAGTATTGTTATTTTTAAAAATAGTTTCTTTTCAAATTAATAAATCAATTTTTTGGCTTTGTTTTTACCAAAAGAGCCATGGGATTCCATCACTTATAATAATACTTGCTCTTGTTTGTTGCTTCCTTCATCCTGCCTTAAAACAGAGCTGTTATTAACAAGTTCACTTTGACATCCATTAGTGTCAAATTGTATGCATAACAATGCTATGTTCTTTTTGTGTTTAATTTTAACCCTTCTGTATATTTCTTCCTATGTTTGTTAAATGAGAGTTTAAATTAAATGTCAAATGTTAAAAGAGGTTAAGGGTAAGTCTTGATGATTAACATAGACTAAACTCCATATTTTTAGTATCAAATTTAACATATCTACTCCAAAGTGATGCTTTGTGTTGTTGTGCATCATTTCAGTCATGTCTGGTACTTTGTGACTTTATTCTGGGTTTTCTTGGCAAAGATATTGGAGTTTTTTGTCCTTTTCATATTGAAGGAGTTCAGAGTAAATAAAGATGACTGAAGGGTTTGGTTAGTTTAAAAAAGCATCATTGAGGAAGGATCTGCATTTTGACCTGGTTTCTGAAGGAAATTTAGGAAGTTACCTAGAAGGAATTAAAGAAGGGGCAATGCTAGGGAGTTTCTTTCCAAGCACAAGGATTAGTTTGAAAAAGCACAGGGTGTACTAACCAACTAAACTGGAATGAATATTTAATATATTAAGCCACATTTTTGAACAATTTAAAGATAGCAGAGTAATTTACATTGGATTTCTTATTGTTGCTTTTACATCTTCTATTCATATCAACCCTATAAAGTAATTATTCCTACTTCAGAGATGAGAGATGATTCCTACTTCAAAGAGTTTACCTGATTAGTCTCTGGATTTTATGGCTTAAAGTTGTTAGAAGAGAATTCTTTCTCAAGTCTTTCTGACTCCAATTCCAGCCCTCTATCATAGTTATTGATCCTTGAAAATTTTATTTCCACAAATAAGTAACATACTGAAGACATAGGTAAGATCTTATTATTCTTATCTGACATAAGCAAAGAGGTGTAATAATGTGAAAAGATTATAATCTCTTGATTTATCTGAGGTTTCCTGAATACCCTACATTAAAAACCCTAAACTCTGAATTTTGCATATAATACTTCCTCCCACAAATTCTGAAGAATTTAAGACTTTAGGTACCCAAACAAAAGCTAAATTAATAATATATGCTGATGAGGCATATATTATTATATAGGGGCAGCTAGGTGGTGCAGCCAATAAAGCACCAGACTTGGTCAGGAAAACCTGAGTTCAAATCTGGCTTCAAATACTTAACATGTTCTAGCTTTCTGACCCTGGGCAAGTCACTTAACCCCAATTGCCTCAGCAAAATAAATAAATAAATAAATAAATAAAATAACAATAATTATCATATATGCCGATGATTCAGAATTTAAGAAAAAAAATTTAAATCTATTTAAGATTGTTCCACAAAAAGTGTATTCAAACTAGATTAAAAAATTTTGAGTCAAATATGTACATAATGTTTCATCAAAGGAGCTTGTAAAGACATACATTAGAAAAAAATATTTTCTCTCCCTTTTTTCAGTAGATTTTTTCATTTAAAGACTGAACCATTGATGTGGACAGAGAGCAGAAGAACTACCCCAAAATGGCAGCAATCACACCATCTTCCCAGGATAGCCTTGTATAACAGAGACATTGATAGAATTGGAATTAGGAAGGCCTGAATTTAGATTTGACATGTAAACACGCTCTCCCCAACCTCAACTTTTACCACCTGGGCAAGTCATTTGATCTCTCTCACCATCTTTTTAAAAATATTATAACTTTTTTTTTCCTGAGGCAATTGGGATTATGTGACTTGCTCAGGGTCACACAACTAGGAAGTGTTAAGTATCTGAGACCAGATTTGAACTCAGGTACTCCTGAATTCAGGGCTGGTGCTCTATCCAGTGTGCCACCTAGCTGTCCCTAAAATATTATTACTATAAATTGTTAATAAAATTATATATACATACACATTATATTGTATATTATCATATGCATATTAGCACATATAGCATAATATATAATTATATATAACATATTATATTAATAAATATATTACATAAATATTATACTATTTAAAATGAAATGTTAAGGATAATACATATTACAAATAATATATTATTAAAATAATAATATTAGCCCTTTCCTCTCAGGGCTATCAAAAGGGTCATATTGATGATGTATATAAGGCACCTAATAATTCTTAAGAATCTTTAGCTAATATCATCCGAAAAAATACTGAACCCAGACAAAAATTATGGCAAACATATCTCTTTAAAATTGTTTATCATTTAAATCCTCACTAGTGTTGTGTAGTGTGTATGGGAGATCCTATTGTGAGGAAAGAAACAGGACTACAGAGAAAAAATAAATTATGATACTATTGGGAAGAGCTAAAAATCAAAATAAGAGATCAGTTTCAGGGCAGAAAGTTCATTCCTGCTAGGTTACATCACTGGACTGGAAACTGAATCTCATACATGACCTTCCAGCCCTTTCTTAATGCACTTTTTGTTATTCATCTGGGTGCAGAAAATCATAGTGGGGTAGAGAAACTTTATGCTAAAAGAGGAAGAATTATATTTTTTTACTCCCGTCTTTCAGTTTGACTCTGCCATGACTGTATAAAATCATTGCTTTTCCCCTTTTTTTTTGACATTCAATTGTGAATGTATCTTATTCTGTCATGTCTTCTTGTCAGATATCTAAGATTAAATAAAAAAAAGTGTGTGTGTGTATGTATATATAAATATATACGATAAAACACTGCTATGTTCAATTTATTCCCTCTATTTTCAAAGGCAAGAGGGTTCTCTGTATTCCATCTGTCCATTCCCATTTGAAAGCAAAGTGCTAAGCCTAAGGTTAAATGCTCACTCTATGGAATGGAAAGTGTTTTATTTTGTTGTTATTGTTGTTGTTATTTTGTTTTACCAGGAACTTAGAGCAAAACTTTAGTGAAGAAAAGGTGTATGTGACTTATAGTATAATAGAATTTGTAAAAGAAGATGTCATTTAATCCAACTGATACCCCAAAAGAATCTTCATTATAACATACAGGGCCAAGAACAAGTCTGTTGGGAATACAAAATCCACTGAGCAAGGTGGAAGGTAGTGGATTCTATATGAAACCAAGGAAGTGAGCACATTTTCAGAAAAGGAAAACAACAAAGAAAATGTGTCCTCAAACAACATTTAATCTGATTTAACTCCTTCCCCATGTCTAAATTTAATAGCTCCCTAATTTTTGCTTAATGTTTGACCTTCCAAAGTGTTAGAGAAACTTTGATGAAAAGCTGAATTCAACCATTAAACTCACATAATTGTGAAGGTGGAGAGAAAGGGATTAAAAGAAATGACTTTGCTTTCCATAGGTTTGACTCAAGTTCTCACTTAGCATTTTAACACAAGATGTTATATTTGGTTTTACGTTTTATTTTATTTTCAATTTATGGAACAATAAAAGCATTCTCATAACACAAAACAACAACAAAAATGGATGATTGCACCTGAAACTAGATATCTACTATATACAATTTACTATTCTTTCCAAACAAATATATAACACATTTATCATATAAATTAATTTTTTTTCCTTTTCCCCCCCACCCAAATGGCTCCCATTAGAAAAAAAAAATATGCACACACATTTTTATTAAGGTAGTCCTAGTCCTCCTCGAATATTATGTTCAAGATACAGTTCTTGAGCCCTAGTCCAATTGTTACATAATTTCATTATGCAGTTATTAACAAAACATAACTTTGGTTCCAATCTTTTTAGCAAAAGTTAGACACATAAAAGTACTATTCATCATTATGTTCCTTTATAGGTTTTTCTGACCTTTATTTCTTGGCCACGGCTATAATTCATTTTTTCACTACTATCTTTTTATTCCTTTCTTTAATCCAAATAGCCAATCAGTAGTCCCTAAAATGGAGATTCAACTGTTGCCAAACAAGGATTAGTCACTCAGGCTGTTGGGAGTTTATATTTGGTCAAGAATCTTGGAAATTTTCCATCCTCAGGATGAAAGAATCAATATTGACAGTAGTCTGAGCACCTGATTTCATACATTTCCATAGCCATCTAACTGGCTATATGCATGAGGATGAATCTACACATGCAATACTATGGAATGTGTTACATTAAGAACTAGAAGGGGCAACAGAGACTTTGGTAAAAAAAAATCATAATGTATGAAAATATCCATAATTAGTGTTATAGTCTCCAATATGAGGATGTCTATTTCAAAATTAATTCATTTCTATACTTGAAAATTCACAAGCCTGCTGTGTGCTAGGAAAGGGGAAATTGTTTCCCCCCCCTTTCCTTTTTGATGTCATTCTACATAATTCTTTCAATTTAGGTAGTTTCTAATGTAGAATAAAGATAGGATTCCAACTTCTTGTACGTTTTATCCTAATTTCTTCCATACAAACAAAATGTGGATAACACCTCCCTAGTAATCCACCTCTCCTTATATATCACCAGTCCTAAATCTCCCTTCCTTTTAACTTTATTTTCCCTTTTCTCCACTCTTAATCAGTTACCATCCTCACCTTCTATTTTACATCCCTTCTAGAAAACATTATTAATCTCTTGTAAGCTTTTTATCGGAGAAGGATGAATTAAGGGGAAAAATAGCAATATTTCCTACAATTACAGAATCACATTTCCTCCTTGAAATATTTATATAAAATTACTAAATGTATGTCTTATACTTTGCTTTTTAAAATAATTTGGCTTCTCCATTCATTCCAATGAAGAAAAAAATACTAAACACAAAGATTGGATAATGAAAAATGCTTTTAAGATGAACATTCCCTGCCCCCTCCCTTTATATTGAATGATCCATAATGAGTATATGAGAAAATTGTGTTGACTGTATTCACTTGGCAAAATAACCTTTAGGAGAAGATCATGCATCAAACCTGTCTTTCATGCACGTGATGGATAGTTGTATGCACTGTCTATTTGTAGTTGACTTTAAAATGCCAGGGCATCATTTTTCAATTCTTGTCTTAAAATAATGGAATATTTAAGAACTCTGAAGGCTTTGTTACATAATGTAAAATGTCATGTTCCCTGGTGTTAATTAGCTTGTGTTTTTCGACCAAGTGGTTCTACAACTATGTCATCAATTTTGATGAAGAAAACTTTAGACTTTAATATTCTGAAAAATGTAATATAAGCTATTCTACAGATGGAAAACTGGCTATTACAAAAAAATTTCATATTATACAGAATAAACACTAAGAGTCTATCTATCTGGATTAGATCCATAAAAGATAGTAATATATTTAAATATCACACACTCATGACTGTGTTATACAAGGCTTTGTAGGACAAAAATAATATCATATGCCTATAGTCTCTACTGGTATACTACACTATTACCTTTTAATACTTTAGTTTACTCAAACAGTATACATATACTTATATACATATATACATATGTACATATATAATACAATTGCAATAAAATTATATTCTCATTCTTGAAAACTCTAATTTTAAGTGGTCTAAGGTAAACTTTTTCTAGCTTTTCCCTTGTGTAGAGGGCCACAGACAATGGGGGAACTCTCAGTGAGGTAAAAGAGCCTTCAGCCCAGAGGGAACCTGCTAACAATGTCTGGTTAGGCTCTCATCACCCCTTGGGGGCACCTCAGACTTCCTGAGAAGTATGACAACCTATGTTCTACTTGAAGCAGAGATACTTGCCGTAAAGATACATTTAAGGAAATTTAAGCAAGTTGTAGGAGCATATTTATTTATTTACCTAGCATCTCTCTCTCCCTCTCTCTCTCTCCCTCCCTCTCTCTCTCTCTCTCTCTCTCTCTCTCTCTCTCTCTCTCTCTCTCTCTCTCTCTTTCTTTCTCTGTCTCTCTCTTTCTCTGTCTCTCTCTCTCTGTCTCTCTCTCTCTCTCTGTGTCTCTCTGTCTCTCTCTGTGTCTCTCTCTTTCTCTTTCTATCTTTCTTTCTTTGTCTCTTTCTCTGTCTCTCTCCTCTCTCTCTCATCTCTCCTCAAAACTTGTGTTCTGCCATTTTTTTCCTTTTTAAAAAGATATATTTCTAAAATACAAATCAGTTAAGATAATTTCCAGTTTTTGATAAATAACATTTTGTTCCCTCTAAAATGTTCACAAATTTTGTGTTGTTTACCATCCTGGAAATGTTATTTCTTCAATAGTTGATCATAAATTATTAATGACTTCCAGAATTCCCTTCTATATAATCTACTGAAGCTTTGTCCAAACTTTAATTAACCTGGTCTATTATTTTACTTTTTGACATTGCATTCTCTCCTTCATTTGTTTTTTGGCACCTTTTCTGGCCATAAAAATCTGCCTTGCACTATTTTAAAAATAAATTTAGCACATGGTCATAGACCTATAAAATGTTCAACTAGTTTCTTTCTGGATTATTAAAGAGTCAATAATATGTGCTTTAAGAAATTATTCTAAAAGGTAGAAATCCTAAGACAAAGAGCAAAATCAAATCCCCTTTTCTATTATTAGCATTGATTTAACTACTCCCCAAATACTTGAAAACCAGATCTTTGAGTACTGATGAACTCATCTCCCTCTGGCATGACAAGAACCTTATCTTATAGTAGCCTTTCTCAGTTTTAATTAAATTCTATATTGAAATTACTGAAACAGTAATTTTCTACTACTTTTCCTGGGGAAATAGTTGTTTGCCTATGGAAATAAGTAACCCAAATTTTCTTTTTTGATATGAATGCACTAGAATGTCTGCATTATGAAAGCCACAGCTATTCCAGAGAAAGCAGCAAAACCTACACAGTGGAACAACAAAGTTAATTAAAAATGTATAATGTATATTTCCCAAATTATGACAAGCAGCTATATATACCTTCTAGTTCTTGAAACAGATATGCACATACAGACTACACAACTATGGAACTTCAGAGATGGAAGAAACTTCAATGACTTTCTATTCCAAGTCACACATGTAAAATAATCTACTTTGCAACACACCTAACTAGGAGACACCCAGCCTAATTTTGAAGCCCTCCACCATAGGTGAATCCAAGAAAGTCTTCTCTCTGTTAGTTGATTCCTCTTTTAGGGAGATGTTATTGTTAGGAAGTCTTCACTTATATTACAAATGAATTTATCTTTCTTTGAACTCTTTTTTCCCCCTCTACCTAATGTAACTAATTTTAGTCTCTGAGGTCAAGAAACACAAGTCTTATGTCTGTTCCATATAATAATAATTGAAATCTATTATTATTTTTTGTCTTTTATATGCTATATGTAAAAGCAATTTTAAACATTCTTAATCACATTTTAATTCTTAGTCACCATAGTAACTTTCTATGGTCAGAATATTCTCTTATTGTTTGTTCATTTTCTCAGGCTATAATTTGACATATAACTCTTCTTCCAATGTGGAAAGTGCAGTGTCTGAAGCTTCAGGGGGTTTGTGCAGTTGTTTTCATAGATATTTTTAGGGATCTAGAAGGCTTCAGTTCTTTCAAAGTGGTATGATCTAAGAAAAGGAGTTTACTAAAACTCATGGCCTATAATGAGGTCTGTGAGAGAAAGTATTTTTTTTTCTGCTTTGGAACTATGAGGAAGCTCCCTGCTTACTGTGGCTACTAGCTCTGGTGTGCTAGTACTCTGTATCCTGGGTTCTAGACTCTGCTGGATTATGCTCCACTCTTACTCAGGTATGATAAACTTTTCTTGCTAACCTTCTAAATTGTCTTTGATGTCTGCAAGCTGAGAGGTCTGGAAACTGCCACTGCTGCTAGTGATTTAGTTGTCTTGACACCTATTACTGGTTTTTGTGTCCCGGGATATGAGGACCTGGTCTGTGTCCTACCGTGTTTCACTCTCATCCTGGTACAACTAAATTTTCTGCCTGACTTATGTTGTTTTGGATTGGAAAATTGCTTCACACTGTCTTTTTGTGGGTTCTGCCAACTAAAATTTGTTTAGAGTCATTATTTAAAGGTATTTGTAGGCACACCATTTTGACTCCACCCTACATATCTCCATGTCATACCTCTATGTGTGTATGTATATGTGTGTTACATATATATGAGATTTAAAGAAAATGTTTCATTTTTTTAATTAGAGAAAAGTTATAAAGGTCCTACAGTCAGAAAGTCTTAAAGAAAATTTAGCCTTGGTGAGATGGAAGGCTCAAAAAAAATTGTAGTTTCTACAATCAGAAATGATCTTAACAAGAAAGAAAAGAGGAATATATTTAAAGAAGGCAGTGTTAAGTGCACAAGGGAAGTCTGATGAGCTCAGATTTTATAAAAGATTAAAGGAAAGAAATATAACAAAGCTGAACATGAAAGAATGGCAAAGTATGCTTTGGAAAATAGTAGGGAAGCGGATGTCAAAACTTAGATAAAGCTTGTTTAAAAAATGCAAAACAAGAAATTATATAAGGGATTTAGTTGTGTTAAAAGGAACTAAAATAAATGGACATCTCCCCCATTCTGGAGAATTTGGCACCATGCTTATATATGAAAGATACACACACATACACAGAAAAAAAAAAAGAAAATAGGGTAAAAGCAGGAGCTTGCCCAATTTCTCCCCCAAACTGCTGCAAACTATTTTAAATAATGACTTTAAACAAATTTTAGAGCATCACAACACCCACAAAGATGGAATAGAACATTTTCCAGCTGAAAGCAACTTAGAACCTCAGCAGAAAAGGTCTATGACCGCAGAGTGGGAGTCCAGCATGCAGCTCCTGGGTAGCATACATGGCACAGTCCAGGGACACAGCCTCAGACGTGATCAGCACATTACATCTTAAAGCTACAAGTGGGAACACTCCTAACAGTGCCAGGGCAGAAATGAGAACTTGTGATCAGATTCATAGAAGGATCTCTGAAAATAGCTGCACAAAACTCCTGAAACTTGGGAAAGTGCACCCTCCATCCTAAAAACAGAGCTTTACTTTAATAAAGAGTTAAAAGCAGAATAATGGGCTAGGAAAAAAAAAAAACGTTTCTGACCATTGAAAGTTAATATGGTGACAAGGAGGATCAAAACACACACTGAGAAGATGGTAACGAAGTTGAAGTTCCTAATCTAAGGCTTCCAAGAAAAATAAGAATTGAGCTCAGGTCATGAAAGAGATCCAAAGGGACTTTGAAAATCAAGTAAAAGAGATGGAGGAACAATTAGGGGAAAAATGAGAAAGAGAATTTGGTGAACTTCTATTTTAACTTTATTTTGTTGATTAAGGATGAATAATAAATATTTAAAACCAAAATGGCAAGAACAAATCAAGACAAAAACATGGTAAGGAACAAATTCAAGTAGATCTAGAGAATGAGAGAACTTGCATATTTAGGGGTGGAAAACTATGTAGTTAATCATTAAAAATAATGTAGAATAGGAGAACAAATAAAAATAAAGGAACATTTATTACTGTGCTGAGTGCTGGGAAGAGTTATTGGAAAAGTGAAGGTAGACAAATGCTTCAATTTGCTAAAGTAGTGGCAAAGTGCATTTCAGGAAGATTATTTCCTACCAACATCCTAGGGAGGAAAAAAGGAGCCACCATGATTCCACTAAAAGTAAGGTTTGTAAGTTAACCTTACTTTGATTTTTTGTAAGACTTACCAGATCACTAGGTCAAATGAATTCCATAGAAACAAGATAGATTTCAGCAAATTATTACAGAAATTATTTGTATCTTTTCACCCTTCTTAATCCTTGTCTATATTCTCCCATAGTAATTCATAGAGAATCTAACCAAGATACTATATCTAGGTACAGCGTACTAAAAAAAAAAAAAAAAAAAAAACCTCTCCAAATTTAAATGGAACTGAGATTAGCTAATAATAGTGTTTCTTTAAGTTACCTGAAATTTTAAGTTTTTCCAAATTCCTTCCTTTTGATAAGGATACAATTTTTTATTACTCCTTTATATATTCTTCCACATTGTTGCTATTTGAACAGAGGGGTTAATACTTTTGCATTTTATCCTCTGTGATTTCTCCCCTACATCTGTTGCTGTGGTGAGACTAACTCAAATAAAATAAGGTTCTACATATTTTCAGAAACTTAGAATAAATTTAAGCCATGGATGATAGTGTCCTCTTCACTTACCACAACCTGAAAATAAGATGACTCAATTTATGAAACTTTAATTTATACCAATTGTTTAATAAAATGTGTATTTTCCTATTTAAATTAATGCTTCTTTTCCTGTAAGAAAATACATGAAATCTCATTCCTATTTACATTTTTGAGAGCAAAAAAGCAAAAAATATTGTGTCTATCAGGCAAACTGCACTGAAAGAGACTTCTTCACTGGAGGTTTTCTTTATCATTTCTTGTTTAGAGTTTTGCTTTGCTGCCTCTGTTCCCTCCTTTCTCTAATCACATCTCAATAGCACTACCAAGATAATGACCTTTATATATAGGCTTAATCATAAAATCATCAGTAGGTCTCTCTTTCCTCAAAAATAGAACACACATTCATCAGACTGCTATTGAAGGCTGTCAGCAGCCTACCATTGCAGCCTTATTTCATTTAAGTTCAATTGAACAGCCATTTATTAAACATGACCTATTTGTAAAGTCTTGTGTTTAACACTTAGGATGCAAAAACAAAACAAAACAAAACAAAAAACAGTTCCTAAACTCAAGGATTTATATTGATGAGACAACATGATAAGAAAATACAAAGAAAATTGAGGAAAGAGAATATATAATTGAAAATACTCTCCCTTACTAATTCTTAGGTTTCTGTCAAATTGGACTGCCTATGGTGCCTCAGGTTAATTCTGTCTTCTCCTTTCCCTATGTTTTCAAGAATTTTATCCTCAGTATCTTAATTGAACTTACCACAAATTTCCATAGATTTAATTATTCCCATTTTTTAAAATGCAGTACAAAAGTTACTTTCTTCATGAAGCCTTCCCTGGTTATTTTTTGCCTTCTTCAAATTCCAACACAAAGGATACTTTCTTCATGAAACCTTCCCTGGTTACTTTTTGCCTTCTTCAAGGACCATCACAAAAGTTACATTCTTCATGAAGCCTTTCCTGCTTACTTTTTGCCTTCTTCAAGATCCATCACAAAGGATATTTTCTTCTTGAAACCTTCCCTGGTTACTTTTTGCCTTCTTCAAGATCCAACACAAAAGACATATTCTTCATGAAGCCTTCCTGGTTACTTTTTGCCTTCTTCAAGGTCCATCACAAAAGATACATTCTTCATGAAGTCTTTCCTGGTTACTTTTTGCCTTCTTCAAGGTCCATCACAAAGGATACTTTCTTCTTGAAACCTTCTCTGGTTACTTTTTGCTTTCTTCATTGAGCCATGATTCCTTCTCTTCCAAAATCTTTCACAGCATAATAATGAGTGTTCCAGATTAACCAATCCTAGCAACACTATAGTAGCTGACATACTTTTATAATCTAATAGTTGTTAGAAATCTGGAAGCTTAATACCTTCCCCTTCCCCCTTGTTTTAAAAACCAATAAACTAGTTATCAGTAAAGTGTGGACCCCTTATATCAAGTTAACCAGAGTTGGAACAAGCATGAAGGGGCAGAAATTCTTTGATTCAAATTTCTGTTTCCACTGAGTAGGTGTCCATCAGTTGGAGAATGGCTGATTAAGTTATTGTATATGAATGTTATGGAATATTGTTGTTATATAAGAAATGATTAGGTGTATGATTTGAGAGAGACCTGGAGAGACTTACATGAACTGATGCTAAGTTAAATGAGCAGAACCAGGAGATCATTGTATATGACAACATCAATATTATAGGATGATCAATTCTGATGAATGTTACTCTTTCCAATAATGAAATGATTGATGCCAGTTCCAATGATCTTGTGGTGAATAGAGTCATCTCCACCCAGATAGAGGACTGTGGGAATTGAATGTGGATCACAATATAACATTCTCAGTTTTTTTTATTGTTGTTTGCTTGCATTTTGTTTTCTTACTCATTTTCTTTCATTTTTTATCTGATTTTTCTTGTGCAGCAAGAGAATTGTATAAATATGTTTAAATATGTTGGATTTAGCATATATCTTACCATGTGATAATATATTGGATTGCTTATCATATAGGGGAAGGAGTGGGGGGAAAGAGGGGAAATCTGAAGCACAAGGCTATGCAAGGGTCAATGTTGAAAAATTATCCTTGTATATGTTTTGAAAATAAAAAGCTTTTAAAAAAACAAAGTTCTGTTGCCCAACAAATGATGCTAGAAAAATTTGAGGAGATAACTTTCTGTTATGAATGTAGCAAAACTTCTTTGATTCAAATCAAACTCCTTTCTTGGAAAAGAACTCGATCTACCTTTTAATGAACTTTAGAATTAACAGCATTTATAACCCACCTTATATAATGTAGCTTTCAGGTCCCAAGAGGGCAACTTTGAGAAAGTTTAGATCCGAACAAGAAAGAACATGAGTAGATTGATGTGATCTAAGCAATATATAAGTAGCAGATAGCTTATTCAGAAAGATAATTTTTGGCAGTCTTATGTGATCTTCCTTCCTCCCTTTCTCCTTCCCTCCCCTACTCCCTTCTCCATGAGCATGAAGCCAAAGCATTTACTGGCTCTTCTCTTTCCCTCCCTTTCTGCTCTATAGCAGAATTGTAAACAATGATATCTAGGTGAAATGACTGTAGACCTCTAAGAGATTAGTGGCTTTTACCTTGCACAGTCATAAAATGAACCTGCCTTATTACTTGACTATATCTTTGAAAGTAGGAGACGTCCCATATTAAATTTCTATATTCTCAATAATTATGCCATACTGGGGCAGCTAGGTGGCGTAGTGGTTAAAGCACCAGCCCTGAAGTCAGGAGGACCTGAGTTCAAATCTGGTCTCAGACACTTCCTAGCTGTGTGACCCTGGGCAAGTCACTTAACCCCAATTGCCTCAGCAAAAAGCAAATAATAATAATAATAATTATTATTATTATGCCATGCTAAGTTTTATAGTTTTAGAGAAGTTTCTGATCAACTTATCACAGCATTTCAGAACTTAAAAATAAGATATAGTCAGGTACAACACTTCTGTTTTGAAAATAAACTAAAACCCAGAAAAGTTAACGATTTACCTATGTTTTACAGCTGAAGTATAAAATAGCAATATGAATTCACATACCACTCACAAAGCATTCCCCTCATCTTCACATATGTATAAGCATATACATGAATTTACATTGTTTAAATATTTAACTAATATCCTATAATAATAAAAATAATAAAACATAAATGGTATGTTTAAATTGTTACAAATGGATGAAGTGGAGTGCAAAGAGGTAAAGGATATGGATTATTCCCATCCTTTAATGAGTCAGAAGAGGATTCAGGGAAAGAGCTCAGATCTTCTAATCCCCAAGTTGGGGAAAATAGATAGAACACTGAATTTTATTATGTTTGAATTTGTAGTCATCATCTCATTCTTTTTACCCTTCCTTCTTGAAGTCTTTCTTTCCTCCCTGTAACACAAAAATGCATACCCCCACACACACACACACTCCAAACATATGGTGATCCCATCTCCTATAAACTAATAGAATCACACATATAGATCTGGAAATTGCCTCAAAAGTCATTTAGTCCAAAGTCCTCATTTTACAATAAGGTAACTGTTGTCTAGGAAGGTCACACAGGTAGTAAACAACATCAGAGGCAAGACTGGTTTCCACAACCAATGTTGGGTCTAATGCCTTACCTCTCATGGATACTCTAGTAGCTTTGGAAACATGACCATGAACTATTTTACTGAATGAAATTTGGGATACACTAAAACATTGATCCACATCAATCTTAAACTTTACCCTCCAGGCCATGGAAATTCCTATGGATCCATAACACACAGAGGACAGAGGAAGCCTTCTATTTGGCAGAAGGGAAGTTTAGAAGCTGCCAAATCCCTTGCTTCTTTTCACTATGGCAGTTTTGTCATCTAGATCAGGTTCCTCCTTGTTTTAGTTTGGTTTTAGAGATAAGGGGAAAAGTTTCTGTTCTTCCTCCCCATTATATTTGTACTGAGATTTCACAAATGATGTGTCATAATGTGAAAGCAATTCCAATCCTTGTCTAAGGGTCTATGATTTTTCAAACAAAATATCCCCAGTGTTAGCTATATCAAACCACCCATGCCATAAATAAAGAGAAAAACATTTCATGTTCACTCACTAATGCATTCTTTCATTCTTTGATGGCTGCTATTGCTTCACATTAGGTATTGAAGGCTAAGGACCTTTGCTGTCAAAATATGGAGAACAAAGCCCTTTGTCTTCCACTTGCCTGTGAGTATACCTGCCTGTCAGAACTATTATTTAATTTATGCATTTGAAACCCACATCAAGAACTTTCCAAACATGTCTTCCATTGCTTTATATCATAGGGATCAGATTTGTTTTTGAGTCATATAATTGGCTTTAGATATTCAACCCTGAAGGGTGGCAGTGGTTTAGAGAAAATTTAGCAGTTTGCTTCACATTAATGCCATTCATTTCAGATTATTATGAGAAGGTATAACCTTCTGTGCACTATCAATCTCATCATACAGGTACACAGGCCACTTTGGGGGAGCTTTTTCTAAATGATTAATAGTTGTCTGAAATTAAACCACTGCATTTGTTTAATACCCTGCTCTAAGATAATCTTTACTGAGGCAAATAGCATTTAAAAATGATTGGCCCTTGTTATTCTTTTGTATCTAAGTAAATAGGATAGCTACCCTTTATTCCAACTAAATAAAGTGAGACCCAAAGGAGTTAAATTGCTCAATATGACACAGCAGGGGAATGAGGAATCAGGACTCAAGTCTAGATATTCTCAGTCTGGATAGTAAGCAGAAACTAGCTCTCTCTCTCTCTCTCTCTCTCTCTCTCTCTCTCTCTCTCTCT